>APFE030531588.1:66289-90110 GCA_000404065.3 Pinus taeda | reverse complement strand
TGAAATGAAGTGTTATTTCCGCTGCATCTCTTTATTTATGGTTATCACATCTCTGTATTTATGGTTATCTCTGTAATCTATTGCGTTCCTGTTTAAATCCGGATCATAGATTAGCTTCAATACATCTCTTCAAAACTTTTTCAAGATTCGTTAATGCATGCTAAAATGAATCGCCATACACTGAAAAATCATCCATATAAACTTCAACACAATCATGAACTAAATCAGCAAAAATAGCTAATACAACTCTCTGAAATGTAGCTAGAGCATTGCAAAGTCCAAATGGCAAAAAATTATAAGCATAAGTGCCCCAAGGAAAAGTAAAAGTGGTTTTGTCTTGGTCCTCTAAGGCTATCCTGATCTAGTTGTAGCCATTGAAACCATCAAGAAAAGAGAATGATGATTTGCGAGCTAGTGTGTCTAGCACTTGGTCAATAAATGGTAGTGGGAAATAATCGTTGAGGGTGGCTTTGTTCAATTGTCTGTAGTCAACACAAATCCTCCACTTACCATTTTTCTTGGGCACTACTACCAATGGGGATACCCACTAACTATCAGAGATAGGATAGATAAAATTGACTCTTAACAGTTTTTGTAATTCTTCTCTAACAATATCCTGAAGCATGGGGTTCATTTGTCTCTGTGGTTGCCTCAATGGTTTGACATTGCTATCTGTATAAATATGGTGAGTGCATGTTTCAGGGTGGATTCCGTGCATATCGGTGTAGTCCCAAGCAAATGCTTTCTGGTATTTTCTCAATAATTGAATCAATTTCTCTTCCTGAGATGAGTCTAGGTGAGTGCCAATATTCAAAGTTTTTCCTGGACCAACCTCTATGGTCTTACTCTGTGTGTTTGTGATGGATTGGATAGGAAAAATGTTGTGAAATGTTGTTTGCAAAGAATGAATGGTGCATGTTTCCTGAAAATTTTGTGCCAAAAGGTCATCTGCAACATGGTATTGGTCATTCCTCAATTCTTCGGAAACATCAGGTTGAGAAAGGAACAATTCTACCAAATCATCATTATCATGTTCTTGAAAATCATAGATTTGGTTGATGCTAAAAATAGATTGAACTTCTACCTTATCATTGTATTTATCATCAAGCCATAAATTGTGTGCTACTGTTGGTGACTGTGTTGATGGGTAAAGAGTGATTTGTTTTCTTTCAGTTCCTCGTGAAATGATCATATTACCCAATCTACATCCTATGAATGCATCAGCAGTTGCTAACCATGGTCTACCAAGGATGATAGGGTGTCCTCCTAAATTGGATTTTGGCTGAAAAACTAAAAAAGTCCACTGGATAGTCCCAAGAGTCCAGTGAAACAATTATGTCCTCCAAAATCCCTTCAGGAATCACTTTAGACCTATCAGCGAGTTCTAGAACAATTGTTGTGTGCTGCAGTTGTGAGCTAGAGTGTTTTCATGGTTTCAAGAGTCATCACATTTATTGTGGCCCCAGATCAAATTGAGGTGTTTGGAATATGTATGTTGTTAATGATTGTAGTGACTCTGGGAATACCAGGATCAACATACTTTTCCATTGAAACAGTGTTTGTCATAAGGCCAGCTAAATGTCCAATAACATGAATGGTTTGTGGATCAACTCTTTTCCTAGTAGGATTCTTAAGGCACAGTTCTTTGATGGCTTTAGTATATATGGGAATGTCTTTTATGGCTTGTAGTAGCGGAATTTTTATGTAGACATTATTTAGCTCATCTAAAACATCAAACTGTGGTATAGACATGGGAGATTTTTTTTGGACCAATCGGTCTGGAAAAGGTGGTGGATGCAATGGTTGCATTTGTTTGTTTTTGATGTCATCATTTGGTTTCCTTTGAATGGGAGTTTCATTTTCATTTTCTTCATTTTCTCCTTGTTTTTCAACTGCTGGAGATTCTTTGTGAAGTACCTTCCCAGACCTCAAATTGATATTTTGCAAGGGTAATGTGGGATATGAGGGTCCCTCATCTACATTGTAAGCTGGTCTCTCTGCTATATTATTTGGATTTGGTACAGGTTGAGCAGGGATTTGAGTAGGTCTAGGAGGTTGTGGGTTGGATGGAAGTTGTAACTATGGTGGATTTATTGGTGGAGGAGCAGGCAATGCTTGTTGAGTGGGTTGGGATTGATGTGGGTAAACAATTTGCTGCTGAGGATATTGCTGATATGATTGAGGATATGGCAAATATGGCCGATGGTATTGTTGATATGGCTGCAAATATGGTTGGTATGGTTGAGGGTATGGTGGATATTGTTGAGAGTATTGCTGAGATGGTCTCCATTGTTGTTGTGGGTAACTTTAGTGCTGCCATGGCATGGGTACATTCCATGAATTCTAAGCATACATCTGATCATGTGCAGGAAATTGTAAATTCTGATTTGGGAACATACCTTGAGGTGGAGTTCTTGGCTACCATGGTCTTTTTGCACCCATAAAATACACATTATCCATATCTGTATTGGCTGCCACATTACAATTATGCAAAACCTTAACTTTAGAGAAATGAAATATATCATGATTTTCAGTACAAAAGGCACAAACTTGAATATTTTCTAATGGGAAATCTTTTAAGGCATGCTTCTTCTGGCATCTTGGACAAAAGATAGCCATCATTTGATCTTCCTCTTCTTGTCTTTTCTTAGCTTTAAGAGTGTCAATTTGGGTCCCTAATGTACTCAACATATTTGTTTTGAATTCCTCTAACAAGTTTCCTATTTTAGCTCATGTGACACTAGCTGAAGCAGATTTTGTGGCTTTGGATGATATGGTTCTTTTTCCAAATTTTGCTTTGCTCCTAGAATACTTTTCACATAGATCAACGATTTCTTCGAAAGGTAAGGTGGAAATATCACCTTTGCCCATCAAATTAATATCATCTAAGTATTCCTCTCGAATGCCCTTCAAAAATATTGTTCTAATGAGATCAAGAGTCATGGATTGATGTTTTGATTTTTGTAAATTGTAAGCAAATTGTTCCAAGTACTCCTCTAGACTTTCATCCTCTTGTTGATTCATCCTAAAGATATCATCTTTAGAATCCTTTGATCTACAATAAGGTTGATATTTCCTTAGAAATATTCTTCGCATGCCATCCCAATCAGTTATTGCATACTCACCAAGTCCCATGAACCATCTTAGTGCTGATGCCTTTAATGTTGCTGGGAAGAGTCTAAGGCTATGGGCATCATCTGTGTAACCATATGTTCGACATACAATGTCAAACTCAAACAAGAATGAACCTGGGTCTTCTAAAGCCATGCCATAAAATTTTGGTAACACAGAAGGAGGTATGTTTTTCATTTTTATTTCCTCATCAGGGTTGTCTATTGGTTCGTGGATAGGAAATTTAAAAGTTGATTCTTACTCCTCTCCTTGATCATGTTGTTGTTCAGGAATGGGTCTTCTTGTTGATCCTCCTCCTTCCTCAGCCATTTTTATAGATTCTTCTGGTGATTTGATTGTTTGTTCGGTATCACTCGTTCCAAAGAGTTGTTCTAGAGATTGTTGAGTTATTTTTCTACTTTCTCTCTTTGCAAAAGATTCAGGGAGATGTTTCTTCTGAGATTCGGGTGCAAGTAAGTTTTGTCTCTCAATAAGTGAAGTCTTTGGCTTGATTTGTGTTTATCCTCTAATCTTTGTATGGTGGTTTCCTCAGTTGGTATTGTGTGTTCAGTTTTTCCCAAAGGGTCTACTCCTGGTGATAGGTTAGTTTTTGGATGGGGGGTTTTTGTGAATCTACCTCTATTATCTCTAGATCTAGGCATAAGCAAACATGATTTCTAAAGTGGCAGTCAAATCTATGTTGTGTTTTTGGTTTGTTTTTATTGATTTAAATTTTATTTTATTTTTTTATATTTTGATTGATTTTTTTCGAAATCCTCTAACTACGCCTCCCCAAAAATGGCGCCAAAATGTAGTGGCCAATCTAGGGTGCTAGATTAGACTAGATTTATTATCGACCTGGGTAAGTAAACTTCAAGGCGTGTGTCTAAAATCTATAGACATAAAGGATTCCTAACTAAGTGTTTGTTGTGATATGAGACAATAATCCTTTACAGAAGGTTAAGATATGTTTCCCCTCACCTTAACACTCAGATCACCTAGATTATCTACCTGTCCTAAGGAAACAGAGTATAGCGAGACTGAGATTTTAATCCCCTTAAAAGGATGTTGTGCACAAAAACTCTGTCTAGTTAACACTGAAGCATTCATAAAGAAATAAAAAACTCACTGAACTTTAAATACATAAACAAACAGAGTTTATGGAGATGCTTTAAAATATAACGCTGGATGAAATCTCTTACAAGACTTGGTTCAATGATCTAACGATAAGATCTTCAAGCGATCACCATAAATACGATTTGTGAGAAATCGTAATCGAATTGACAAAATAATGAGCATGGAAATAACATTAAATAGTATGCGTTCTATGTAAATTCAAAAGCTATGGAAATAACATTAAACAGCATGCGTTCTAAGTAAATTCAAAAGCTATGGAAACGAAATGAACAGTATACCAAACCATGCAGGGCCCGTTCATGTTTCAATGGTACACTGGAATGAACTCAATCAATGAGAGTATTAACGCATAGACAATGTTGGAGTAAAATCGTAACTATATTCAAACGCTGAAGATTGCAATCACATATATGAATTTGGTTCTCAAAACAATACACAGAGATAATCGTAACTTGTATCTGAAACAAAGATAATACAGAGTCTTTATCTCCCTTCCTATCTTGAATCGAATGCACATTCATTAAGCAGATGTTTCTGCTTTTACAGTGGAGCGATTTTTGGTCATTCTAATATGAACCAATTTCCAAAAAAAACAAAACGAAGCCGGTTTGGAAACCATGGCTTTGACTGCCTTTGTAACCAAAAGGCTGGGGTTTGACCCAGCATTGACCGCATAACTAGGAGCTTTTGATCTGCTGTAGAATCGATTTTTCTCCATGCATGTACATTCAGAAGCTCGTTCCTATCCATTGCTTTGGTTTGCCTATCATGCCACGTGTCAAATGATAAACCATTTACAGGATGTTATGTCTTCCTGTAACCTTTTTGTTGAAAATTCCTAACTTCTAACATAAAAATTCACAAATTAACTTTAATGCAAACTAACAACTATAATGCTATTAACTAATCAATTTCGATGGATGTAAAGGGGTCTATGGAGGGAAAAGATAGACAAATGATTATGTTTTTAGAAGAAAAAGAGGGTAATGGAATGGTACCAACAGTGCCGTAACTGCCAAGGATCGCAATGCATTTGCGATATTTACCGGTTTGGAACATGTTGACGAATTATTTAGGATTCATGTGGCTATTTAAAGAAGGTCAGCAGAAGAAAATTATTCATGCGGCTTTGAAAATTGTTCGTTTTCTGCTACGCAAGGCCACCGGTGCTGGAATCTACGAGGTTCTTTTTGCGCTCGCAGTTGGAGCGGTTTGATAGAAGTTTTTGATAAAATCAAATTGAGAGAGGATGGATCAAAATCATAGCAGCAAAAAAAATAAAAATAAAAATTAATGAAGTCAATATTATTTCATGTAAATGGGCATACTATTGTAAGACTTGGTAAGGCATGTGTACCCCTCGGTGATCACTGGTAAAGTCTTGGTTAGGCCTAGGTGATAGGGGGGATGTCGGGTTAACAATACCTCGGGTAAAAACTCCGAGGGGGGTAAGAGCTAGAGTGAGCGGGATTTTCTCACTTAGCAAGTTTGGTTGGAGTTAGTCAAGGAACCCCAAGTCAAGTTTAAGGGGGGAATTGTTAGGTAAACTTGACTTAGGATAGAGTCAAAGTTGACGAGGTTAAATAGTGATGGCTTTGGGGCACATGGTATTGTGCACCCATAGTATTCTGCCCGTGGTATTATATGTAATGGAGCTTAGAAAAGGTTGGAAGGACTTCATTGTAATGCAAGACATGGAGGTGAGCGCTGAAGGTTCACTTGGTCGGATTAGCCAGGGTTTTGGCCAATGCTAATGAGATCTTATTAGGTTGGATTTTTCCCTGGATTTGGGGTTTTCCCAGATAGACATTTGTGTTTATGTGTTTATGGTTGTTGCTGGTTATTTTTATATTTAGTCATCTCAGTAATTATTTATGTTATGTAGTAAATTTCTTAACAAGAGTGCCCCTCGATTCTAGGTAGAATACGTCCCCATCGACAATGATTGCGGCATCATGGCTGATGGAGACAGATCACGATAGGTGTGGATGTTCCAGATAGGTGTTTAGACTACACAGCTACCCAACTATAATGCAAATTCACTTGGACAATGTCTGAGCTTCTCTCTTAATATGCTGGAGCTCAACAACAACATTCATAACAAAAATTATGTATTCAAGCAGCAAATACCTAATGCAAAGGTTACCAAATATGCTTCACGCATTTAGAAAAACTTTTGAACAAAACCTTTGCACCTAAAACACTTCATCTTTCTAACAGTGACGGAAGTGGTTACATCAAATCTATGCACTAACAAGGTATCCAACTAAAATACTTAGAAAACCAACAATCAAACAAAACAGGATGGAAAAGCGAGAATGTTTGAGTTCCTCGGTGCATTGATTCCAATTCCTGACACAGTTGTTGAGTTCAAAGCCTCATTTGCCTCTGAGCTTGCTGTTGTCAATGGTGATGGCCTCAACACTGACGACAACGGCAATGATAACTTCATGGAAGCACGTACCTACCACCTGAAACCTTCATCTCAACATTGCAGCCATTTCTCGTAGTTTTTTTTCATCGATGAAAAACATAGATACTTGGTCAAGTTTCAACCTTTCAATACAAACCTTAACTCTAGTTCGAGTTTATGTACCGAAACTGCCCGAGCGACAGTAAGCAAAATTCAAAGGGACAAATAGTTTCTCAGTGTATAGAGTAATGTAATTGACATCTTTCTCAGTCTTTCACAGGGTTTCAATACTCCAACTAGCTCAAAATCAATGCAGATACATGCCATATATACTAGTCATGTCAACACTTCAATATTAGGTTCCAAACGTTCTGTTCGTACCATTCCGACCTCTTCATACATAGCACGAGCTCATTGAAATGAATGGAATGAAAATTGAAATCAAATGTAGAATATTCCACTGTCATAAGAGTGTTGAAACAACTTTACCCGAAGATAAAAATAGTGCTTTAACATTTGTATATGGTCAGTGCTAAAACATCAAATGGCTCTATGAATTCTTAGATGGGTATTCTCGAACTGTAAATGTTATAATCCAAATCACCATGTTGCAGCAGAATAAGAAGTACAAGCCAGACATAGTGAAAGAGGTCATCGGTTTCCCATCAACAACTTCAAAATATGGAGCAGAGCAATCAATATCTCACGATGAACTTGGGCACTTTATGGCAGGATAGGAGTTACAAATATATGAGTACTATGTATGAGCAGTGATAAATGCAGTCAAGAGAGGCCAAGAACTGTGCGTATAGGAGAGAGTAGCATATGGAGCGTTTCAAGAACTGGAATTTTAGCAACGTATGGGAGAGAGCAGCATTTTGTATGCAGGTGGAGCAGTGACAGGAGCAACGTAGCAGAAGGAACAGGCCAGTGGAATAATAGTGAGTCACAGGGGAATAATTATATGTTCAGGTCAGTGGAAGTGTTAGAGCTGCCAGGATTTCTCTTTGGGTTAGTGTTTGTAGAGAATGCAGCTAAAATATGGCTGATAGGATTTCAAAATAGAGAATTTAAGTCACAGAGGGCAAGGACCGCTCACAACAGAGGAATGGAAGCGCTGATAGAGGTAATAACCTCTAATCTAAGAAATGCTTAGAAAAGTATAATAAGGAGGAGAGCATTGGTTTACAAAGGCCACAAAAGCAGGTGGCTCACACTTGATCAGGGCAGGAGATCGCCTGCTCTGACACCATGTTAAACACACACATGGGTAACAACATAATATGAATGATAGGCATGAGAATACATTTTTTATTAACAAAACATATACATTTACAGTACATGGTTTGACCATTGGGTTCCACATCCCAAGGTCTCTTGGACTTCCTTAGTCTATTCTGCTTCCACACTAACCATAGAAGATTAGGTGTCCAACAGTGAAACCAACATTTTTCTATTTAGAAAGCAAAACAATAAGGTTTCAACTAATCTCAAGTTCTGTTATGCATTAATCCAGTAATTGACTCAGAGTTTGATCGCAATCTCTCGTGCCTCTTTTAGAAGACAGTTTCAAGTGGATAGGAAGGTATCCATGAGGAGTCATCCTCTATCCATTTACACCTTTCATTGCTGACCTGGAACTCTAGAACCTCATGAACAATGAAGACAACTACGAAATCCTAGACTAGTTACAGAAACAAACTGATTCAGTAGCCAATTACAACTTTGATTAAAACAATAGGGTATACATTTGAATGTGAACAAGAAAACATACTAATGCATACCTTCACCAAAACCTGGTAGATTTGGATTTATTAAGTGGTAAATATATATGAAAAAGAGAGGATCATTTGGCAAAAAGGATGTCATGGTAGGAAAATCTTCAGACTCTATAGGTAGGCAAGCTTATAGACACTGGCTTGGCTACAACCCACATTGTGCTGTCAGTGGTGTCCTTTGACTCTACTCTCTTGAAGGCCATTGTACTTGTGTTGCTGAGAGGCAGATGCACATGTGAAATACCTAGATATATGGCAATACTCATGGAAAACGATTTGTCATTCGAAAACCAAAACGAACTTGAGACTTGACTTGCAACATACTTGTGTGACTGATCATGAAGGTTGCATAATTTCCGCCTGGTGGTTGGGAGACTGACTACCAAAACTATGTAGGGCACAGTCTGAGCTATCAGGAGGATGAATGATTGTTGGAACTACGCGATGCATAGTCCATCCTGTCCTGCTGAGGACTGAAAATACACAATGTGCAATTTCAATCAGTAGTTACATGCAACAAGCAAACTGCATTGTGTAGTCTTTGAGGCCAGCGGAGCACTGCCTCCAAGAATTATGCAATGCAATCCTAGAGGTTAGTGCCTGGCTAGAATTGTGCAATTTCTGGAGGGAAGGCAAAGCCTTCGCGTTCGAAAATGTGCAGTGCTAGCTGAGCAACGCACGGTCTGGGCCAAGGCAGCCCAGTCTGGCTGATTGGTGACTGAAAACATGAGAAGTGTGGAAGCATGATGAGATGAGTGCAAAAAAGAGTGAATTATCATTATGCAAACAACAAGTGCAGGATTTGGAAAACGTGAAAGGATGCATTGGTGTGAAGTAAGTCATTGCAACGATGAGCGTCCATGCAAAACATTGTCATGCATGTGACAATAGTGAAATGTTAATGAAAAATGAAATGGTGCTAGTACAATCTAGTATGTATCAAAATGACAACAAGTGCCGATTGAAACCAAATAGATAGCATTCATATGAAGAGAAGCACAAAAATCTCCAGAAACGCAGTGCGAGACATGAAAAGTGGGCTTACCCCAAAATAGCTAATTTGAATGTGTCGACGACTCCTAGATGCAATGTGGGATGTCAAAGGTGTAAGATAGATGTGAGGAATGAGCTCTGCATCATTCGGTTGATGAGTTTTGATAAAATTGAGGTTGTGACGCGCATGCCACAAATCTAGGGAAAGCAGAACTTGGTGGGAGGTTTCTAAAATGATCCTTGCATGTAACCCCCAACTGCTAAAAATAGATCCCTAAAACAAGGGATTTCTTTGCATGCTACCTTGGGAGGAGCATCCCATGAATGCAAATCAGTTTTTGTCAGTCTTGGAGAGAACTGGTCAACTCAAATGCACATGCAATAGTCTGCTTAGCTGGGAGGAAAAAATGTGCATTCCTCGGAGGAAGTTGGACTAAATTCCCAGAGGGATTGCACAATTTCTAGGCAGAGCAGTTGACTGCTACCTAAAATTGCACAATTTCTGGGTTAAGCAGTCGTGTTGGGAGGAATTGCGTAATTTTTCATGTGAACAGTGACAGGAAAATTTTCGCAATTTTGGAGCCCAGTAGACTGCCAGATAGAATTGCACAATTTCTAGAGGGAAGGCTGGACACCCTCCAAAATTGCATAATTTCTTGAGTTAGCTGCTTAGCCTGTAGGTAGACCAAGTCTGGTGAAACAACCTATGAGGGGGATGCAACAAGCTTTGATGGACATGTTATCATTATGCAAGAATATCACTGAAGCTTGTGTGCTTCACAAGACAAGACATGTTGTTGTGAAAGGTTGGTAGGGAGGCTCAAAAATGAAGCTAAGGAAAAATTTGGGAGGGTGGTTGTAGTCGCTACAACACTTGGCAACACACTGGTAGAACTCTAGCTTTCTAAATGGAACTTGTTCATGAAAAGCAAGTCTAACACCTCCAGAAGTATTGTTTAGTTCTTAGTTCATCTTGGTTTCCACACTTGCTTGATTGTAAGATGTAGCATCTGCCAAGCCATTGGTCAGTCAATACACATTCCAAGACAAGCCAACATAGTTGTTCGATTGGGGTTGAGGAGTATATGATGCACAAGAAATATAGTCGTCAGAGTCTTAGTTTCATCTCTGGTGTTGCTTTGTTGCTAGCAGGCTTAGACAATACCCTAGCAGAGTCACACAGGAACAAAAACATGGCTCCACTGCCAGCAAGCCTGGTCAGTACCCTGGCAGAGTTACCTTCATCAGCTCTTTGCACAAGAAGCCTTTCTCTTATTTTTCCTTATTCATTTTTCATTTTTTTTCAAACTTTTCACTTTTTCATTTTTTCATTTTTCATCTTCATAACTATGCATAAATTTTTTTCATTTCAAAGGTGGAAGAGGGATCTTGACTTATTGAGATAAGAAGAGGTTGTTCCTTCAAAGAATTAGTTTATGTATACCTCTAATGTGCTTGTTAAGGTTTTCCCCCTCACCTTACTCTACTTGACTGGGCTAACAAGTATTAACCCAAAAACAATCGACTAGAGTAGTTGACACTACTTAGCACACAAGCGTTGTGTGTTCACCATGGTTCACTTCGAGCAGTACATATTTTCCATTGGTGTATCATGGATTGAAGACAACAAGTTCTTAGATAAGAGAGCGGACAACAAATACCCAAATGTTGATAGTTGTACAATTCCTCTTGTACTTTACCCAACTTGTTTCAAGAGTCGCACACGGTCCATGCAAGCTAACCTACGGACAATAACAAGCAAATAGAACAAAAAGAAAAGAAAGAAGCAGAATCAAATGCAAAATTGAAGTGAGTAAGCAAAGAAAAAAGCAAGCAAACAACACTCAAGGAAAGAAGCAAACACGCATGCAAGCGAACAACTCAAAAGCAAACACTACTCCTACTCCTAAGCTAACAATGCATGGGCCTGATCACGTGACGTAATATTTCCTATGCAACCACTGGCACATTGGTCGACCCATGTTGGTGAAGGCATGGTTCATGAACAAGATAGTTATGTGAACCAGTAAACAAGAAGGATATAACAGGGAAGACAAACACTCTCTGAGTTTACAAGCGTTCGCAGAACAAAAATGAGTGAAAGCGCGTGACATGCACTTTGTGGACTTGCCATGGTGCTGTGCTACCCTACATGCAGATGTTGAGTGTATGCATTCTCTTGACTGTGACATGCAAACAAACATGACAAAGGTATACCACTTATGTTGTGAATGTGTGCTTGCTATGTAATATTCCTCCAATGCATGAGTGATGGGCTCGTGTAGTTCGAGTGGAGGAAGTGAAATCTGGGTGTTTGGTTGATCTTCAATGCAAAGAAGATAGTGATGAGGAGCCTTGAGTGTTTCAACAATTTCCTAACCAGAAGTGAAACCAACCTCAAGACAACAAGGGCCTGACATAACCATCAGCTCAGGCTGAAGTGCCTCAATAGCCTGCAGGGTTTTGACTTCATTGAGAGATAGATCATCGTAGACAAGTGTCTTAGAAAAATTAATAACAATTGAATCAACATCATGATCAAATGAAGAAGTAGAGAGATCACGAAAACCAAGATTAGAAAATTCAGGATGTTTGTCGATATCCTCATGATTTGATGAATGATGTAGAGGGGTAGATGAGAAGCAAGGATTTTCACCCTCCGTGTTTTCAGAAATGACAGATGACAGATTGGACGGTTTTTTGGAGGAAGATGTGTCCTCCCCATAATGTAATGACAGACTGACATCTAACGTGTCCTATGAATGATGGGAAGTAGAAACATCCAGAAATGAGTTTTCACAGGGGAAATCAGCAATGGCAGAATCATAAGGGATGTTAAGATATAGTGGATGAGGCGCGCTGGAAGGGATTCATCCTTCATCGCGGTTTCTTCTTTAGATTCCCACACACACTCATCATGAATGATGGTGCAGATTGGTTGCATAAATCCAACTCCATCGACATATTGATCCTCGTTCACAGAAGGTGAGGAGTCCAGAATGGAAGAACACATCACAGTGCAATCTGTAGGATCAACAGAACACAGGGACAGAGGTTGAGGGGGCAAAACCATGTGACAACTAATAGGCTTGCAAGCCAAATCTATGCAGATATCAAGAGCAGGTGGAGTGGGAGGATTTGAAAGTTCGACAAATGTGTGTGCATAATCTCCCACATCACTCCACGGTGGTGGAGCTGTTTGAGGAGGTGAAGGTAGACAAACACTTGTGACAACAATTGTGCCTTCCTGTGATTGCGCAGCTCCATCACCGAAGTGTGATGAGCTGGGATCCGATATGCGAAGAAGATACTCAAATATTCCATAAAGAAATTCCCAATCAATTTCATCTTCAAGAAATCGGTATGTAAGATTACAAAAGTGTGTGGAAAACTAATCAGGAGATTCATCGGGTGCTTTTCGTAATTTTAGAATTTCTTGATCGAGTGCTTTATGGTTAAAGTGATTGAAAGCATGGTCTATCTCTACAATCATATGAGAAAGAGAATGAATAGAGTTGTCAGGTAGCGTGGCACACCAGTGCATGGGGTGTCCTCGAATCTTGTAGACAAACATCATGCATATCATGTACTCTTCAAAGATTCCATGTCTTTCGCATGATCCTACAACGCCGACCACTTGCCTAGCCAAGGCTACATGGCCTCCACCATCAAATGTTTTATGTGACAAGTTATCTGAGAGATTTTACAAGATAATGAAGTTGTTTCCATAAGACATACACTCTAGAAGAGAAACTCTATAGTTATTCATGATAGATATGTAGAGATTCAAAACATATGTGAGGACCCAGCTTGTCATTTGGCCCTCCTTCTAGCACCAAAATGTTGATGGTGTTGGACCCGTCAACATGTAAGGGGATCTCCCTGGTAAGAAGTGCTGATTAGACCCCAGACCGTTTAGTGTAGGAGTCCCAATGGTGGATTGTACGGTAATGCCTTGACCACGATTTCGCACAAAGGAAAGTAAGATGTCTCTATTGGTAGCAAGGGTGTGCTAGCTGCAGCAAGCCAGGGAAGGTGCATGAGAGGTTCAAACACATGGGGGTTGAGATGAGTGCACCCCTTGGAACACATGAGCACGGAGTTAAGAAGGGAACACATGAGCAAAGATGCATCACAACATGGAAGGAAAGTTAGCTAGCAATCCAAAGTGATGGTTAAACCAACAACACATTTCAGAAAGGTTCATGCATACATACATAGAAAATTCCATACATGCATGTGTAAGAAAACAAATACATATATCATTTAGAGTAAACCATATAGCATAGAATACATACAACATATGCATGAAATGTGTTGGATCTGTTATATTAATAAGTGTAAGTTCCTATCATACAATACATCCATGTCCAACCACTAGTTCCAACAACAAAACGTTACAACCAAAACCGCCTGCTCCTCTAAAGAGATGTACTAGCTTTGCGCAGTGGAGAAGCCAAGGCTCGTTAAAATACTGTCCAGGCTTTCTCTAAGATAGTCCTATCAAAAACTTGGCTGACCAAAAGCCTCTACAATGAGTTATGAGGTTCTATTTCTATCAAGGGGTGGGGTGACTGTTGACATTCCCATTTGTGACAATTCATCTACCCTCATGACTCTTTGTCTACTCTATGACTGTTACATCTAACTATTGACACTTGAACTTGCACTTGAAGAGACGTTACATTACAATGCACATGTTCCCATGTGAGACAAAATGGCTTGAGCAAGCCATGCAAGACATCACTGAAACTTGATCCATTGTGGTGAGATCAAATATTTGACATGCTTGTGATGGTGAAGGTGGTGAGCTGATGCCAAGCTTGGTTGTTAGGGATGGTGTGCATGTGCTCCATGGTTACATCTTGTTGAAGCAAACTCTTGCCTCTATTGTATTTGGGTGCATTGGTATGGCTCCTCCATCCAACTCATTTTCTAGAATGTGCATGGTCTTCTTGGGTGCGGACAAATCGGAAACACACTGATGCATAGGTTCTGTGCTGATCTTCCAGTGTGTGCTCGTGGTCATGTGCATCAACTGTCAACTACATGTTCAGCTCCAATTGGACTTGCTTCTTGTCTTTGCCTCAGTGAGTGTTCCAAATGGGTTAGATCACATGCGTGCACATAGTGACATGCATGATGCTGAATTACCTTGCATGCAATCAACACCACTCACCATTTCTGCTCTATGCCAACTGTTGGGATGGATCTATAACTTATATAGTCGCAGTTTCATCCGTCTATGCATCTTGTGTCCCCTATCGTACTTGTTCCTCTAGCAACTCATCCTCTCGTCTGAGTAGCTCCTGTTCTTCCTTGAGTTGCTACTTCATCACCTGCAACTCCTTCTCTATTATTTTCTTTGCCCTCACGCAATCCTCTTATTGTGCTGTCACCTCATAGCATCAATCTCCAAAGTTTCTTTCATCGCAAATGGATCTGCTTGAGTTTGTAACTTTGTTTCGCCTTTGTGTTGTCAACAATCTTCCTCTTGCATTCGCCACATGTGGGTGTGATGCCTTCTGCTACTGTTGATGGTGATGCTTGCTGTGATGTTGATCGTTGTAATGTTGCTGCCATATTATCTTGATGTCCTTGTCTATGAACAACTTGATGTCTTCATAGGTAGGCAAGCTGATAGACATTGGCTTGGCTGAAACCCACGATATGCTCTCAACGGTGTCCTTTAACTCTACTCCCTTGAAGGCCATTGTAATTGTGCTACTGAGAGGAAAATGAACACCTGTGATACCTGGAGACATGGAAACACTCATGGAAATAAATCTATCAGTCGAAAGCCAAAACAAACTTGAGACTTGACTTTCAACATACATGTGTGATTCATCATGAAGATTCTGTAATTTTTTTCTGGAGGTCGAGAGACTGACTACCAAAACTGTGCAAGGCACAGTCTAGGATGTTAGGAGGCTGACTGATTACTGGAACTATGCAATGCATAGTCTATCCTAGCATGCTAAGGATTGTATATGTGCAATGCATGATTTCAGTTAGCAGTGACATGAAACCAACAAAATACATTGCGCAATTTTTGGGGTCAACGAAACACTACCTCCAAGAATTTCACAATGCAAACCTAGAGGTTAGTTCTTGGCTAAAATTCCACAATTCTTAGAGGGAAGGCAGATCCTTCGCTTATGTAAATGTGCAGTGCTAGCTGCGCAAGGCACGGTTTGGGCCAAGGCAACCTAGTCCAGTCGATTGGTGACTAAAAACATGAGAGCTGTGGAAGCATGATGAAATGAGTGCAAACAAGAGTGAATGATCATTCATGCAAATAGCAAGTGCAGGATTTAGAAAACGGGAAAGCATGCATGTGTGTGAAGCGAGTCGCCGCAACGATGACCATCCGTGAAAAACAGTGTCATGCATGCGACAACATTGAGATGTTAACGAAAAATGAAACGATGCTAGGATAAGCTAGTATGTATCAAAATGACAGCAAGCACTCACTGAAATAAAAAATACAACATTCATACGAAGCGAAAAACAAAGAGTTCCAGAAATGTAGCGCGAGACATGAATTGAGGGCTTACCCCAAAACAACTGAGTTGAATTTTTCGACGACTTCTAGATGCAATGTGGGATGTCAGAGATGTAAGATCAATGTGAGGAATGAGCTCTGAAGCATCCAATTGATGAGTTCCGAGAAAATCGAGATTGCGACGCGCATGCCACAAATCTAGGGAAAGAGACACTTGGTGGGAGGTTTATGAAATGATCCTTGCATGTAACCTCCAACTGCTAAAAATATATCCCTACAACAAGGGATGCCTTTTCATTCTATCTTGGGAGGAGTAGTCCATGCATGCAAATCAATTTTTCTCATTCTTGGAGAGAACCGGTCAACTCAAATGAACATGCAACAATTTTCCAGTTGGGAGGAAAAAATTCACATTTCTGGGAGGGAGCTGGGATGGCTGCCCAGAGGGATTGTGAAATTTTTATCTAGAGCTATTGGCTGCTGCCCAGGATTTCACAATTTCTGGGCTAAGCAGTCCTGCTAGGAGGAATTGCACAATTTTTCCAGTGAACAATGACAGGCAGATTTGCGCAATTCTGGAGCCTAGTAGGCTGCCATACAGAATTGCACAATTTTTTGAGGGAAGGTTGGTTACCCTCCAAATTTGCGCAATTTCTTGAGGGAGCTACTCAGCTTGTAGCTGGACCAAGTCTAGTGAAACAACCTATGAGGGGGATGCAACAAGTTTTAATGGACATGTCGTTATTATGCAAGAAGATCACTGAAGCTTGTGTACCTGACAAGACAAGACATGCTGCTATGAAAGGTTGGTAGGGAGGCCCCAAAACAAGGCTAAGGAAAAATTTGAGAGGGTGGTTGTAGCCACTACAACACTTGGTGACACTGGTAGAGCTCCAGCTGTCACGCCCCCAGGCCAGCGGTAGTCTTTCAACCGCTCTTGGCGAGGTGCGGCAACACTGAACACTTTCTTTTCACCAATACTTATGTTCATGGACTACGCCTAACCACTTATTCCTACTTAGCTTGTGATTCTCAGCCAAGTATTATTCTTTATCCTTTATACCAATGAACACCCATACACATTCATTATCAACAACAATTATAAATGATGAACACAATTGCACAGTATAAAGGGAGGGGCAACTCCCTGAACAATGAGTCTGCCCAACAATATATTATACAACAGTTTACGATGTACAAGTATACTTGGAAAGCCCAAGTTTCATACTTAGTCAATTTTACAATCCAAGGCAAAACTCGGTTGCCTAGCTCGTCGGCACCTTCGCACGGTCACTAAAAGACTCACCAACGCTTTGTTCACCTTGTCGCACGATCGTGTTGTTTGCCCAACTCGGGCGCACCTCTAAGTCGCCACACACGGGCGCCTCCAACCGAGACACACCTCCGTCCACAATCTAAACACTTCACCAAGTCACCATGCACAATTGCACGATGGGCGGGCACTCACCTGAGTCGCCAAGACACCTGTGCCAAGTCGTCGCACAAACCTTTGCACAAGCCGGGCGCCACACCCATGCACGCCACAACCGTCTGTCGGGTGCCACACACCCATGCACGCGACAACCCAACCATCGAGCGATCTTTCCTGCACCTTCACCCACAACCGCGCCTCACTGTGTAGCCTTGCCCAAGAATGGGCGCATACTAAATCTGCGCCTCCCCTTAGACTTGCGCACTAGAACTACACACTTCCTTGTTGAGCGAGTGATGTAGAGCGAGTTGGTTGATTTTTTGAATGAGAGCCAATGCAACACAATATATATGCATTGAAGGGGAGGTCATGGCTTGCCCAAATTACCTCACCCACGCCCTTGATCCATCGCAAAAGCCCCTAAATCATCAAGTCGGCCTTCATAAACACTCCACGCCATATAAGCAAGTTCTCCTCCTCACAAATTTGCATAAGTGTCATCACACATTTGGAAGAGCTCGCACTTCCACCGTCGCACTTCAAACTGGAGCTGCAGGTTGTTACACCAGCTCTCTGAATGGACCTTGTTCGTGAAAAGCAAGTCTAACACCCCTAGAAGTATTGTTCAATTCGCAGTTCGTCTTAGTTTCAACACTTGCTTGATTGTAAGATGTAGCATCTTCCAAGCCCTTGGTCAGTCAACACATATTCCAAGCCAATTCAACACAGTTGTTTCGAGTGGGGTTGAGGAGTATATGATGCACGAGCAGCATAGTCATCAGAGTCTTAGTTTCATCTCTGGTGTTGCTCTGATGCCAGTAGGCATAGAGAGTACCCTGACGGAGTCACGCAGGAACACAAACATGGATGTGTTGCCAGCGAGCCTGGTCAGTACCCCGGTGGAGTTACTTAAATCACCTCTCTACACATGAAGCCTTTCTCTTATTTCACCTTATTCATTTTTCATTTTTTTTTTCAAACTTTTCACTTTTTCATTTTTTTCATTTTTCATCTTCATAACTGTGCATAGAAATTATTCATTTCAAAGGCGGAAGAGGGATCCCGACTTATTGAGAGCATAAGAGGTTGTTCCTTTAGAGAAGTAGTTTATGTAGACCTCTAACGTGCTTGTTAAGGTTTCCCCCTCACCTTACTCTACTTGACTGGGTTGATAAGGATTAACCCAAAAACAACCGGCTAGAGTAGGTGACACTAGTTAGAGCGCAAGTGTTGTGTTTTCACCAAGGTTCACTTCAAAAAAAACGTATTTACTGTTGATGTATCATGGACTCAAGACAACAAGTTCTTGCATAAGGGAGAGGACAACAGATATCCAAATGTTGATAGTTGTACAAGTCCTTTTGTACTTTACCCAGCTTGTTTCAAGAGTCACATATGATCCATGTGAACTAACCTTCGAACAATAACAAACAAACAAATCAAAAAGAAAAGAAAGAAGTAGAAACAAATGTGAAAGCGAAGTGAGTAAGAAAAAAACAATCAAGCAAACAACACACAAGGAAAGAAGCAAACATGCATGAAAGTGAACAAATCAAAAGCAAACACTACTACTCCTAAGCTAACAGTGCATGGGCCTGATCACGTGAAGTGATATCTCCAATGCAGACACCAATGCGTTGGTCAGCCCATGTTGGTGAAGGCATGGTTCTAGAGAAAGACATCTATGCAAAACAACAAATAAGAAGGATATAAAGTGAAGACAAACACACTCCAAGTTTACAAGCATCCACAGAACAAGAATTAGTGAAAGCGCGTGACATGCACTCTGTGGACTTTCCATGGTGTTGTGCTACCCTGTGTGCAGATGTTGAGTGTATACATTCTCTTGACTGTGACATGCAAGAAAATGTGAGAAAGGTAGACCACTTACATTATGCATGTGTGCTTGCTGTGTAAGATCCCTCTAATGCATAAGCGATGGGATCGTGTAGTTCGAGTGGAGGAAGAATAATTTGGGTGTTTGGTTGATCTTCAATGCAAGGCAGAAAGTGATGAGGAGCCTTGAGTGTTTCAACAATTTCTTGACTAGAAGTGAAACCAACCTCAGGACAACGAGGGCTTGACATAACCATCAGCTTAGGCTGAAGTACCTCAACAATTTGCAAGGTTTCGACTTCATTGATAGATAGATCATCATAGATCAGTGTCTTAGATAGATTAACAATGATTGAATCAAAATTCAGATGAAGAAGTAGAGAGATCACAATAACCAAGATCATAAAATTCAGGATGTTTATCGGTGTCCTCATGATTTGATGATTCGTGAGAAGCAAGGATGTTCAGCCTCTGTGTTTTAGAAATGACAGATGACAGATTCGATAGATTTTTGGAGGAAGATGTGTCCTCTCTGCAATGTAATGATAGACTGAAATCCAACATGTCCTATGAATGATCGGAAGTATAAATGTCCGGAAATGTGTTTTCACAGGGGAAATCAGCAGTGGTAGAATCACGAGGGATGTCAAGATAAAGCGGATGAGGCGTTGTTGGAAGGTAGCCATCCTTTAGTATAGTTTCATCTTTAGATTCCCACACACACTCATCATGAATGATGGTGTAGGTTGGCTGCATAACACAAACTCTGTTGACAACTTGATCCTCGTTCATAGCAGGTGAGGAGTCCAGAATGGAAGAACACATGACAGTATAATCCAGAGGATCAACTGAACATGGGGACGAAGGTTGAGGGGAAGAATCCACGTGAAAACAAAAAGGCTTACAAGCCAAATTTGTGTAGATATCAAGAGTAGGTGGGGTGGGAGGATGTGACAGTTCAACAGATGTGTGTGAATGATCTCCCACATCACTCCACGATGGTGGAGCTATTTGAGGAGGTGAAGGTGGACAGTCACTTGTGGCAACAACTATGCATGTCTATGATTGCGCAGCTCCATCACCAAAGTGTGTTGATCTGGGTTTGGATATGCGAAGAAGATACTCAAATCTTCCATAAAGAAATTCCCAATCAATTTCATCTTTAGGAAATTTGTATGCAAGTTTACAAAAGTGTGTGTAAAATTGATCAATGGATTCATCGGGTGCTTTTCGTAATTTCAAAATTTCTTGATTGAGTGCTTTGTGGTTAAAGTGATTGAAAGCATGGTTTATCTCCGCGACTAGATGAGAAAAATAATGGATAGATTTTTCAAGCAGCGTGGCACACTAGTGCATGGTGTGCCCTCAAAGCATGTAGATGAACAATACACAGGTCATGTACTCTTCAATTATTCCATGTCTTTCACATGAACCTACAACGTCGACCGCATGCCTAACCAAGGCTGCATGGCCTCCACCATCAAATGTTTTATGTGACAAGTTATCTGAGAGATTTTCTAAGATAATGAAGTCATTTCCATAAGACATACACGCTGGAAGAGAAACTCTATAGTTAGTCATGATAGATATGTAGAGATTGAAATTCAAGGTTGCGATGCGCATGCCACAAATCTAGGGAAAGCAATGCTTGGTGGGAGGTTTCTGAAAGGATCCTTGCATGTAACCTCCAACTACTAAAAAGAGATCCTTGAAATAAGGGATGTCTTTGCATGCTTCTTTGGGAGGAGCAACCCATGCATGAAAATCAGTTTTGCTCGGTCTCAGAGAGAACGGTCAAATCAACTGTACATGTTACAGTTTGCTCAGCTAGGAGGAAAAAATGTGAATTTCTGGGTGGGAGCTGGGCTAGCTTCCTAGAGGGATTGCACAATTTCTGGCAAAGCAGCTAACTGCTGCCCAGGATTACACAATTTTTGGAGGGAAGGCTAGTTGCCCTCCATAATTGTGCAATTTCTTGAGGGAGCGGCTCAGCCTGTAGCTGGACCAAGTCTGGTGAAACAACCTGTGAAGGGATGCAACAAGCTTTGATGGACAGGTTGTCATTTTGCAAGAAGATCACTGAATCTTGTGTACTTGAAAAGACAAGACATGATGCTATGAAAGGTTGGTAGGGAGGCTCCAAAACGAAGCTAAGGAAAAATTTGGGAGGGTTGTTGTAGCCGCTACAATAGAACCACAACATCCATCAAGTTCGTAGTGAAATTTATTTGAGTCTCCATCGACCAGGTGCAAATCTCTTCAGTTTGGGTTCTGGCGTTTTCAGTATGATGTATCCAAGTTTGAATTCCAATTGAATTTATAGGGGTGTATTCTTTTTGCGTTCTAGTGGTCTGAAGGAGGTTTTCACTTTAAGTACTAATGGTTTTTAATTCTACTTTGTTCTTGCAAGCCTTGCTCGCTTCTTTCAACCACTTCCTCAATTGTTTGATCTTTTTCCTCAATTTCTTATTCTCTTTTCTCAATAGGTTCATCCTGGCACTATTTGCTTCCCTTGTCTCCTTAGTGTGTTGTTTGATTGGAGAAGAAACAACCATATTTGTTTAAGGCAAAAGAGGGGTTATATCGTTACTAGGGTCCTGTTCCAATAAAACAATATCTCCTGACTGAGTTTTTGACTCAGGGCTTCTTTCTATCCAAGTTTCTGGCTTAGGACTTATTCCTATAGAGGAAATTTGTCCCCCTCATTCTTGTGACTCCTCCATATCTCCATAAGATGGAAAACTTTATGTATGACCCGAGCTCTCAGGAGAGGCAGATTGGCTAGGGACACGGTCTTAACCCTGTAAGTGTCCAGATTTACTTTCCCCCATATCTCTGAAAGGTGGTAAAATATTTGTATGACTAGGGCAGTCGGGAGAGGGAGATTAGCTAGGGACATGGTATTGATCCTGTAAGTGTCCATATTGACTTTCCTCTTCAAAGAACGTCCCTAGATTTTCTAAAACTCGGGCCACATCTTCTTCGTCACCTTGTGGAAAAACAGCCTATGGGCTTGTGGGGGGTGTATGAGATGGTCCTACTTCCTCTATCAATTCTGTAATGTTTCGTTGTGTACTTATCCTCTAAGAATGTCTTCGTTTTGTAGGGTCTGAAGCTAAAGCATATGTTTTCCTTTTTTTGTGCCCTCCCTAAGATTGTTGCCTTTAAGGCTTTCCATTCATTATCTGGTTCATCAACATTCTCTACAATTTGGTCAACACTTGCTTCTGTCTGTGCATTTCCTAGGTTTTCTTCTAACGAAGGTACAATAGGATTTACAAAATTGTGCTAAGTTAATTGTTGTTGGGTTAGTTCTCGAGTGACAATGAGTTTAACTAGACCACGATGACTAATTGTAGCCTACAGGTTCTTGGATTTTCTGATTCGTCTAGCAACATCATGTAGTAAAGAATTTAAAAATAATGGCAAGTTAACTACAATCTTCTGCCTAAGTATTGCTAACAGCTTAAGGTGTCTAGACCGTACCACATCTTGTTGGCTATCGCAAGTGATATATTTTTGAACAATTGTTGTCAATTCTTTCGATGGCTCCTTCAAGGACATAGGCTGATGCCTTTTCATTTGTGTATCAGTTCTTCACCCAACTCTTTGGATACTTCAAAAACTTCCTACAATTGTACATGCTTCTCAATCCACTTTATGCCTTCCGTCGAAAGTCTTGAGATTTCGGCTATGACCGCTTCAGAGACTGTTATGGCTTTTCCTTTCACAGTTGTATGTCCATTATGTAAGTTCTGCAAAAATTCTAGTGCAACATAACTGTGAAATACATGGAACCTGACCAGGTACTGTATCCACCAAGTGCATTCAAAAATTTCTCGAGCCTTCTCTGTTAATTGCAATAGTGTGGGCTTGTTGCAAATGCCATTGCCTCCAATGCTTGTTGTGCTCCTATAACAATTCGACTATTCTGCATGCAATAACCTTACTTCTATTGTTTTAGTGTTGAACAACAATGAATAAGTCACATGCAAGAGTTTTGATCAGAGAAAGTTTTTTATATAAATGCAATAATAATGATTAGTCAATCAGAAAATATTTTTATAAATGCAACACTAATTAATTGGTCCAATTAGCAAGTCATGGTGGTGTTGGATAATTATATCTTGTCAAATCATTATAGTGCATAACCTTCCCCCTCCAATAAGAAACAATCTAAACTTTGAAATAGAGACTATAAACTCAAAACGAGAACTCTAGCCAAAAAACCCCATAAAAACATAAAAAATAATGCGAAAAACGAAAAGTGTTGATGCTGGAATAACACCTTTTTTTTTTAAGGTAAATGTTCAATATGTTATAAAAATGGCGGTGAAAACCAATTTTTTGTGCAAAAATTGTCCAAAAAACACTCTTAAAACGAAAAGTGTTGATGTTCGAATAACACCCTTTTTTTTCAATGGTAAATTTTATGCAAAAAACTCCCTCAAAATGAAAAGTGTTGATGCTAGAATAACACTTTCTTTTCAAGCGTAAAATTTCAGCATTTCAAAATAATGGCGTAAAAGGTTTTATCATGACCCCGAAAAACATAAAAATTTCAAAAGAATAATGAAAACATAAAATAAAATAAAAAATTAAAACAATGAAAAAAC
>APFE030531588.1:26380-65802 GCA_000404065.3 Pinus taeda | reverse complement strand
AAATAATTGACCTCGCTGCCACCCGTGGTGGCGCGGCCCTTAGAGGAGGGGGCTACACGCAGACCCCTCCGCCCAGGGCCATGCCTCCACGAGCGGCTAGATGGTGAAGAGGCGATTCCATGCAGACCCCTCCACCTAGGGCCGTGCCACCACGGGCGACCGGGTGGTAGAGAGGCAATTCCATGCAGAACCCTCCACCCAGGGTCGCGCCACCACGGGCAGCTAGGCGACAGTGGGGTTAATTTTTTTCTTTTTTTTAATAAAAAAATTGTTTAAAAAAAGTTTAATTTTTTTTTGTTTTTAAATAAAAAAATCTTTGGCTTAATATATATTTTTTTAATCAAAAATACATATTATTTTTAAACTTAAAATTTTATTTTTATTTTTATCTTATTTATTTTATTTATTTTAATTTGAGGTTTTTTTTTTTTAATATTAATTTGACTGTTTTTTTAATTTGTTTTTTTGTCACTTTTCTATTTTTTTTAATCCAGATTGTATTAATTTTTTTTGGTTAATGTTTTTAAATTTTTTCTAATTTTTACCTTATATATAATATATATAATATATATATATATATATATATATTTTTTCTTAATTTTGTTTTGTTTTGTTTGTTTGTTTGTTTATTTATTTAATTTTTTTTTTCCCAAATTCTTTTTATGGTTTATGAGATAATTTTTCTTTTTTGTCTTTTTTTTTTATATATATTTTTATATTTGTTTTTAAGTAATCAACATTTAAAAAAAAAGAGAAATAAACAAGTTGAAAAATCGTTAAGTAATCATAATTTCAAAAGAAATTGGACATAATAAATTTTAAAGTGTGAAAAATAAGTCCTCTAAAAAAAAGTATGCTGCATCAACACGTTTCAAAATCAGCATGAAAATCACTAACATTTAAAAACAAATATTTATATTTGATGCATAAAAAAATTTAAAATGTCAAAAATATGCCCCGAAAAAAATAAGCGCATTCTGCATCACCACTTTTCAAAATCGGGTCACTTTTTTACTACCCCTACGAAACGGGTAATCGTATCGGTTATTTAAAATGCCAAAAACTATGCTCTATAAAAATATGTGTGTTTTGCATCGCCCCTTTTCAAAACCGGGTCACTTTTTTGCTATCTCTACGAAATGGGTAACAGTATCACTTCCTGTTTCAAAGTTTACATTGTTAAGAAAGGGCGCCCTCATCCTTGGAGTACGGGAAAAAGAAAAGTACGCACGGCGGCATTAATATGGCATGAAGTGAGTGGCAAAGTCTGATAGGTGGAGTAAAGCGAAGTAATTAACAGTTGTACGAGCGGTTAGAGATGATCGAAAAATAATAAAGCATGTGAATATTCATTATGAACATTAATTTTACCTTTTGTGATTGATAAAGCGAAATCTGACATGGCATGAAAAGAATAATGATTGTTGGCGTCAACTGATTGGATGGTGTTGAAGTGATTCATTGAATAGATTTTCAACGCTTATACTATTTTTAGAAGTAAAAACACTATTCGATGGTAGTTTCTCCTCTTGTATTGAATAAATAGGAAGTACTAGCATACTGAAGAATTGGCAATATATAATACCACTCCAATACCATGGCAGAGCCACTGCTTCAAGTAGGCATCTATAGCCTTGACAAGGTTTCCACTTAAACCCAAAAAATGAGCCAATATTGTCAACTTATGACTTTTTGTTATTATTATTTACATATTTCTGCAAAGAGACCATTGTGCTGGCATGGTAACCAAATAACCACAATTCCATTCACAAGGGAAGAACAAAGTGAATACGTCGGCTTGTGATGAGACCTTCTATCCTTAGACATACATAATGTATTAAAGGGCATTACCTTGGTGTGGTAGCTAGAATGGGAATGTCACTTGTGTTAAGTCATTATGATCATGGTTGGACGAATTGTAATGAGACCTCCTATCCTCTTTGAGAATGATTTATCTTATTTCCACTTTTTTGTTATAATTTGAGGGAGGCTCACTAACTCCATAAGATTCAGGGATGGTGCAAGAAGTGAAATAATGCCTACAAAAGATATGCTTACTTTCCTTGTATTGTGTCAAAAGGAACTTTCCATTTGAAAGTGTAAAAGATAGAACCAACAAGCCGTTGATACTGGTGATGAATCAAGTTAAAAATATATCCAAAGGAAAGACATACAGTAAGTCATTCAATAGATGAACCATGTCATATTTGAAATAAAGACGATCAACAAATGGTTAAAAGAAATCATAATGTAATCAATATGAATGCTTTTTTCTTCTTTTTTTTATGCAAATTTCTAGCCAAATGGAAGAATTTATAAGTGAAACAACAATTGTTCTATCGGAAAAGATCAACAATTGTTTTGTCAGGAATGGAACAACAAATGTTCAATTAGGAGTAGAAAAACAAGTGTACTGTAAGGAATGGAACAAAAAATGTGTTGTTGGGAATGGAACAACAACTGTTCAATCAGGAACGGAACAACAAGTGTACTGTCAGGAATGGAACAACAAATGTGCCTTTGGGAATGGAACAAAAACTGTACTGTTAGGAACGGAACAACAATTGTTTTGTCAGGAATGTAACAACAATTTTTCTTTTGGGAATGGAACAACAACTATTCATTTTATGGAACAACACTTGTCCTCTTGATGGAATGGAAATAGAACGGTAGTTGTATGTATGAAAGTTGGTAAAAGGGAACAACATTGAACCGTTATTTTGGAAAAGAACAACAATTGTTCGAAAGATGGAACATCAGTTGTTCGTCCAAAAGGAACAGTAACTGTAAACAACACATATTTATAAAAAAAAATCACTCATTCACGCAACAATGTTTACTCTATTCAATCATGCAATTAAGAAAGAGAAAATTGAAAAATTAATAAGCTATGCCCACAGAAAATTTTTACATTATTTACAATTGAAAAGAAACAATTTTCATGTAAGTAAAGTTGTTGGGTCATCACCCCTTACAGCTAAAATTTGCATAGTGGGATCTCTGCATACTTGTTGGCAAAAAGACTCTTTGGTGAGTGGCTTCTGATAAATTCGCAACCGAAGTCCATTCACCCGAAAAGGAGAGTGAGACCCATCAATGGTAATCAGGGTTATAGTGTCATTATTGTGTACTTCATGAATCTCGTATGGGCCAAGCCACCTTTTCTGCAATTTGCCTGGAAAGTCTTGAAACCTAGAATCATAGAGGAGCACCCAATCTCCTTTCTAAAACGTTTTCTTCTTAATAAGGTTATCGTGCCACTTAGCCCTTTGTTGTTGAATAATCATTGTATGTTGTAGAGAAAGTAGGTGTGCTTCATCCAATTCATTTAATTGTTGAATTTGTTTAGTTTGGGCCTTCGTTAGATCCAATCCCATTTCTTGGGTTGTCCTGGGAGTCTTTTTTTCAAATTTGATAGGAAAAATTGGTTCCTTACCAAATACAAGTTGGTACGGGGAATAACCACTAGTGTTCCGCTAGGTTGTGAGATAGGCCCATAAGGCCTTTAGCAGTTTAGCAACCCAATTCCGCCAGTGTGTTGAAACTATTTTAGTTAAGATCACCTCAAGGACCTTGTGTTGCTTTCAACCTCCCATTCTCCTGTGGATGATACGAAGAAATATGTGTTATATGATGGTTTCATAGGGTGGTCGATAACTTATGTCTTATAAACTGCAACCCCCCATCTGTTATCACTTCCATGGATAAAACATATCGCACAATTAACTCAAATAAAAAATTAATTACACTTTCTTCCGCAACCCTTAGAAAAGCTACTGCTTTTACCCACTTTGTTACATAGTATGTAGCAACTAGTATGTAACTTTTTGGTTTGATGGTGGATTGAATGGGCCAATGAAATCCAATTCCCAACATTCAAAAGGATCCATTACCAACAACAACTATAATGGAATCTCATCAACTTGACCAAGACGGCCCATCCTCTGACAACTATCATAGGCTTGAACATATTTTTTTGCATCTTTGAAAATAGTGGGCCAGTAATAGCCCATCCGAAGTATTTTATGTCCAGTTCGGTGATCTGAAAAGTGTCTGCCATAAGGCTCGTCATGTTAAGATTTCAGAATGTCATAGATCTTGTATTTGTGAATACATCGTTGTATCTGCATATCAGATCTTGTGTGGAAAAGATATCCATTGATCCAAGAAAATCAGGCACTGTGTTGGACAATCAGCTTCCTTTATTTAGCTGACATGTGCCTTGGTAGTTTTCCTACCGCTAGATAGTTTGCCACGTCTACGTACCAAGGTGTCTTTACTACCACAGAAAACAAATGTTCGTCTGGAAATTGGTCATCCACCACTGACAGATTGTTTGTTTTAGGTACACGAGACAAAAAATCGCAACTGGATTTTCCTTCCCTAGTCGGTCCTTAACAGTAATATCAAGCTCTTGCAAAAGTAACAACCAACGAGTCACCCGCTTATTAGTAACAGCTTGATTAGCTAAATATCTAATAGCTGAGTGATTAGTATACAGAAAGACTAAATAACCTATTATATAATGTCTAAACTTGTTTATGGCATAAACAATGGCCAAAAATTCCTTTTCTGTGACTGTATAATTAAGTTTAGCAGAATTGAGATTTTTGCTAATATAATAAATAGCATAGGGCTTTTTGTCTTCTTCTTATCTGAGAACAGTGCCTATTGCTGTGTCTGATGCATCCAAGGAAATGTGAAAAGGTAGCTCCCAATTTGGTCCTCATAATACTGGTACAGTTGAAGCCAGCTTCTTTAGATCTGCGAAGGCAACATCGCATTTTTCAAACCAATTAAATTCGACGTTACCAGTTAAGACATACAAAGGTGCATAAATTTTTGAAAAAAATTCAATAAATCTGCGGTAATACCCCACATATCCAATGAAGCTATGTACCTCGGTCTGGGTAGTGCAAGAATATCTCTATTTTCGTTGGATCTACCTGTATTCCTACCACATAGATGTAGTGTCCCAAACCCACACCTTCTATCATCATCATATGAAATTTTACATTGTTCAAGCATAACCTGGTGGAAATGCATCATTCAAGTACCTTTTTCCAAATTTCGCAAGCCCTGCTCAAAATCATTCCCATAGGGGGTAAAGTCGTCCATGTAAATTTCAAGCCCTTCGTTGATGAGATCACAACAAATGCTCAATATCGTCCTCTGAAATGTGGTGAGGGTGTTGCATAAATAAAAGGGTAAAACCCTGTATGAAAACGTACCCCACGGGAAGGTAAACGTGGTTTTTTCCCAGCCTTCATGGGCGATCTAGATTCGATTATAGCCACTAAAGTCATCAAGGAAGAAAAAAAATTGTTTCACTGCTAAGTTGTCGAGAACTTGATCAATGAACAGAAAAGGGAAATGGTCCTTCTAGGTGGCCTTATTCAGCTCCCTGTAATCCATGCAGATTCTCCATTTCCCATTTTTCTTGGGAACGACTACTAATGAGGAGACCTGGTGGCTATCTGAGATAAGATAAATAAAATTTACATCCAGCAACTTTTGCAGTTCCTCTTTCACAATATCCTTGAGATGGGGATTCAACATTATCTAGGGTTGTCGAATAGTGTGAGCATCTTTCTCGATGTAGATATGATGAGTACATAACTGGGGATATATACCTTTCGTGTCTAAGTATTCCCAGGAAAAAGATTTTTTATATTTCTGAAGTACTTGAATAAGCCTTTGCTGTTGGTCACTATTTAGGTTATCATTAATGTTAAGCATTTTACTTGGTTCGATCTCAACTGGCCTGTTGTTATAAACAATGATCATGGGTATGGGTTGATCATCTGCATCCTTGGAGGGATCTCCCTATGCTTCATTATCAAGAATGGATTTTAATACTTGACATGTTGGGTTATTCATGAAAACTGGCCTATTAATGAAATTGTTAATCACATCATCCTCTGTCTAATTCTTAAATTCAAGAGCTTCTTCCAACATGAGAGGAGAGCAGATGTTTTCTCCCAAGTATCTAGGTGGGTGCAGCTGAGTATTTATAGTAGGTAGAATTGGTTTAGCTGGAGGATACAGAATAAGATTTTTCACAACACTTCCTTGTGTAATAGTCATGTTCCCTGTACGACATCCTATATATGTTGTCGCTAACCAAGGTTGACTCAATATCAAAGGATGTCCATCTAGCCTAATCCGTGGGTTGATGACTAGGAAATCCACAGGATATTCCAAAGAATCAACAGAAATAATTACATCATGTAAGGTCCCTTCAGGTCTAACTATTGATCTGTCGACAAGTTCTAATAAGGTCGAGGTGGGTTCCAAAGTTGTAATGCCAAAAACCTTGCAGGTTTAAGTAGTCAAAATATTAATGGCTACTCCAAGATCTACTAACGTGTTTGGAAAGGTGCAAACTTGTATTTGAATGATTACTATAGGATTCCATGGGTCTTTGTATTTAATTGTCTCTTGTCTTCCTAGACGCAGGCCAGATAAAGTTCCTACCACGTGTATTTTTGATGGATTTTTCAATTTCCTCACAAGATTTTTCCAACATAATTCCTTAATTGTTTTTGCATAGATCAGGATGTCTTGTATGGCCCGAAGGAGCGGGATATTTATACACAAATTTTTTAATTCCCCTAATATATCAAAATCCAGATAAACATCGGGTTTAATTATTTCTAGTCTTTCAGGGAATAGGGGAGAGGAAATTACAATTTTCTCTGAATTATGTTGCTCGACTATGTCTTCCCCTTGTTTTTCTTCCGTAGAAATCACAGTCGATGGATTTATTTCAGGTTGTTTTTGGTTTTTAGTTTCTTTTTCTTCTATGGAAATAATGAGCCCTAACCTTAGCCAAATCTCATTACATTCTACTGGCTTTGTTTCATTATCCGAACTTTCGAGAATTTGTACATATTGGACTGGTCTATTGTTAATAGGATTCAGATTTGGTTGAGCTGGTAGTTGGGGGTGTACTGAAGGGTGAGGGTTCCGAAATGGACTAGGCCATGTGGGATGAGGTCAATTTAGGTTATGTGAGGTGGAAGCATCCCACTATGAAGGGTAAGGATTACTAGCTGAACTTTTCTAGAAAGGGGCAGAGCATTGCGGATTTGGCCAGCCAGCTCTTGGGAAGGGTTGGTTCAGCCAGGGTGACATGGAGTACTGTTGGGATTTCCAGTCAAAGAAAACTAGTTGACCTTGCCATGATGTTCCAGAATTTTGTTTTTGATGATATTGCATAGGAAAAATCAAGGAGGGGTCTTACGACATACCTAAGGGTCGTGCTTGCCATTATCGATGTTGTGTCATTAAGTATGTGGTATCTGTTCCTTCTTCAACTTCCTTGAATACTGCTTTTAATCTCGGAAGTGGTGGACACTGATCTGTGGCATGGTCCTTGGTGCATATGGAGCACGTTTGGATCATTTCTAGAGGACATTTCCATTGACTATGCTTCTTTCGGCATCATGGGAAGAATATGGCTAGTGTCTATTCTTCCTCATCTTGTCTCTGTCTAGCATGTAAGGCATCTAACTGTGTAGTCAGTGTGCCTAAGGTATCTGCCTTAAAGTCTTCTAGGAGATTGTCGATCTCTACTCTTGCCATGCCTCCACTAGGTGGTTTACTTGCTCTAGTCATGGAGTCTTGGCTTTCTGACCTAGTGCATGTAATACCTTGTGAACACCTGATACGCAATCAAACAATTTCATCATAAATTTCTTGAGAAATGTCACCTTTCCCCATCAGATTTAAAGTTTCTATCCATTCATCTTTCATCCCTTTTGTTAAAATGGCTTTTAGGACTGCTTTTGGTAATGTGGAGTGAGGGGATCTCTACAAATTGTACTGAAACCGTTCGACATACACCTCTAGAGTTTCATTATCCTTCACATACATTTTAAATATTTCATATTTTAATTCCCTAGTCCTAAAATAGTCTGATATTTCGTGATAAAAGAACTTTTCATGTCATCTCAGGAGTTAATGGTGCATATGCATAAACCCATAAACCACCGCAAAGCTGCTCCTTTTAGGGTAGAGGGGAACAACTTCAATATTTTAAGATTGGTGGTGTAATCATAACCTCTGTATAGGACGTCAAAATCAAATAAGAAAGCATTCGGATCCTTTGTGGTCATCCCATGAAAGGTTGGGATATTTTGTAAGGGAATAGCTTTCATCGGGGCCTTGGCTACTGGGTCAATGATGGGATATTCCAACGTCGAGGTTTGACCTTGAGGTAGTTAATTCACCATTTGGTCAAATATGTGCCAATATCCTTCAGGGATTTCAAGGGGTGTTATCTAAGTGAGTGGAGTACTCACAGTCCAAAGTGGATTCAATGCACTTCTCAGATATGGAATCATAGTAGATCCTAGTTCAGACGATTGTGGCTTTGCCTTAGTAGCTCCATTGGTTTCTCCCTCTCCTTCTCTTAAATTTCATGATTTTCCCTCTTGTGAAGGACTAAAGTATTGGTGATTTGGACTTTGGAAACTTTTCTCAGACCCTCCAATCTTGCTATGATCTCAACATAAGCTGCAGTTGGCGATTCTACTGCTTGATGGATCTAAGTAGAGCCCTTTCCAAATATTGTTTGGGGTCTTACTCACACCTGAGATTCAGTTTTGCAAATGATTTCGTCTATGAAGGTTGGTCTCCCAAGGGTCATAAATCCCTAGGATTTGGTGGTTTTTGGTAGTGTTTTCTGATCTATTGGTATCTTTTCTTCCCTAGTCATTCATTCCTATACAACCTCTATGTATCTTCTAAGAGTGAGAAATAGGAGCACACTTTTTACTTGCTATGTATGTAGGTTCTTACCTTCCATTTTCAATACCCAATTCCCTTCAGAGACACAAATTAACTATTATGTTTGAAAACCTCCCCGGTAACAACGCCAAAATGTTGGTGCACTAAAATGACTATTTAAATCAACCTTAATTCCTACATTACATTATCAGCCTGCGATTTTTCTGTTTATTTCAAGGATTGTTATATAAATATTTGGGCACATAAACCCCAAACTTATATGTCGATGTATTATGGCTCATCAACCCCTAAAAGAGTTGTTTCATACCCTAAAGGAACATAGTCATCTGAATACATCATTCCCCAAAAGTTCCATTTGAGAAACCATCCAAAAATTGCCTAAAGTGAACCAAACTGACTGCTCCACTGGCAAAGTGCGATGCATACTGAGTGGTACACTACCAGGGTGCAATGCATACTATTTAGACCTTTATAGGGTGTGATGGGCAAGGATGGAAAAATGTTCGGGATAGTTTTCTAACTGGTTGCTCATGGAATCTTCTAGAAACTTCTCCTGTGCCACTTGCCTCTCTGAATTCACCCAAGGATGAATAAGGGATCTAAGAAAATATCCAATCCCTTCTCTTGTGGAACCAATTGTAACAAGTGGAATAACACTAATCAAACCCCATGGATGACTCACACCCTTACACACATCTATAAATGGATCCCTCATCCAAGAGATCTGGAGGCTGGAATTTTGTGAATTGCAACTAAGTGTTGATAGTTTGTCATTGATGAGAGAGCATTGTATTCTTGTTGGTGTGATCTTGCTATTTCATGAGGTGAAGAAGGATTGAAGCTGGGAGGATGGCACTGGATCAGACAACTGGGTTGTAATTCTCCTTTCTATTAATAAAGCTCTTCAAGTTTTCTCCCATATGATTGTGCAATTGTGAATGCTATCATTTGTTCATTATATATCTGATTCTATAATGTTTATGTTGTAATAGATCACGATGCTTTGATGGTTCTTTGTTGTTGTACTTGTGCACGTACTCTCCAAGCGTGTTAAGTATGGGGAGGAGTTGCAGGATTTGCCAAAGGAGAGAGAGATTAAGCAATAGGATTTAGCGGAAGTTCCAAGTTGGTTCCAATATATTTCTCTTACCCTTTACGCATAGGAAAAATCATTGAATTAATTTAAACTGTTGTCTCTATGGTAGCTGCCAAACCTAGAGGGCTAGTCGTTGGACAAGAAACAAGTTGGCGACTCCACTAGGGATCGAATAGATGTTTTTTTGTCATTATTTTTTGTTTTATGTTCAAATTGATAAACTATAGACAGAGTCTGAAGTCAACCAGGTAGCCTTCGAACTGCTCTTGCTTTACAATTACACAGTAGATGAATGCTGCTTTAGTTAATCTCTTGTTTAGTTTATGAATTGAACATTTGACTTGCAAGCACATGTAGATTCCCTTTTGGTAGCTCAGTAACCTCTCAACACATTCCATCATACTTTACTCTTTATTGTTCATTAAAATCGAGCTTGACTCATTGAAAACAACTCCAAATTTAAGCCAAAACCCATTTCAGTTGTGCTCCCTAGACCATCGCACTGTCTTCCACTATAACTCAATATGCATCGCACCTCTCGAGTGTAGTAAGTGCGATGCATCTCAATTTCTGTGAAGCCTAGGTGCGATGATTGACTGAACTCTTTTTCCATCTAGAAATTGGGGGTTTTGACTTTGTTTTTAGTTTTGTTTGGTTGTTTTGCTGCAAATGAACAATGCCTCTTTACTGAAGCTTACTTGCATCACTTAGATCAGCCTCAATTACATTAGGATTAGTGAATGTTTTTGTGTATTTTTTCTTGATTTACAATCCTCTGTTGAAAAGTTGTTTTAGTTGATTTGTCGCTTTGATACAAAAAGTGTCGTAATTTTCATTTTGTGTTGAAAAGAGAAGTGTTGTAAATTCTTCCTTCCCTTGATAATCGATTAAACTTTTCTTCATGTATTTGATTTGATTTGTTTATATTCAAAGTGTCGAAAGCATTTTTATTCAAAATTGAAAGTGTCGTTTTGAGTCTTCCTTTCCCTTTTGAAGAAGAAATTGTCAAAAATGTCATTTTGAGTGAAATATTTCAGATCTTTGCTACATTTAGTTTTCCTTTTTGCATCTTTCACATTAAGGAAAGCGAAAAAAACTACATGCATTTGCATTTAGCATTTTTGGATTTGTGTGCGAAAAGATGATTTAGGGAAATGCACTAGTGTGTGCTCTTTGCTTAAAAGCATTGTTATCTTCTTTCCCTAGTAGCTAAGACTTTCATTGCTCAAATAAACAAAGATTGTTTAACATTGTAGATTGCATCTTAGGAATTTCAGATCATGATCACATAGTGAACCATTGAAAGTCAAACTCTAAACAATATCAACTTTGAAATGAATTTAAATGAACCTAACAACGCTTTGGAACTTAACGCAACATATCTAAAGGTTTAGGCTAGTGACATGTTCCAGCGTCATTAAAACTAGTAGCTATTGTTTTCATTGAAGTTTGGGTGATTCCACCTCCTTGATACGAAAAGTGCTAGCACGGACTTGTGCTCCCCGTACCGTCATGCATATATTGGGAGACCACAATAGGCTTAAATCCTTTATCCACAGGAAACTGAGTCTGCCACCTTATTGATCGCAATGCACTGAACACAACATTCAGGAAGATTAACTGCCGTACATAAGTCCTTGGTAATTTCTTTTTAATTTATCACCAAGGTGTATATTGTAGTTTTGTGATTCATTTGGTAATCCCTTTTTATAGATTCTCCAGAGTAGTCACTTTCGTTCCTTTTCGACTCTTTAAAAGAAAAGGTCCATCTAAGCAATTGTCCTTTCAAGCTCATTAAAAATTGAAGGAGACTAGAGTCATCTTTAGCTTTTTCTCGACTCTTAAAAACTAAAAAAGCAAAGTTGTGTCCAAGCGTCGTTAAAATTAATTGACTGCGAATAACATCCCTATTCCTTGGTTGATCTTAGGTAGAGACACATGGTGACAAATTTGGAGTCCACTGATAAAGGAATCCATTTTGATGGGAATCCTAGTCCTTTTCCCTCATTCAGAAATATTGGTGCTCCTTATATGGCTACATTGTCCCTTCTGGGATTTACCATTGGCTTGCTAGTATGGTTGTTTTCAACCTTTTTGTTTCAAAATGTCAAGACTTCTCTGAAGTCGAGTACAACTAACATTGATCCTAACGTTGACCCTTTGCCTTCTTCCTCGTTTGTTTCCCCCTCCCCTTCTTCCTCTTCACTTGGGGAAAGTATTGATACTAGTAACCAGGTGGCTAAGAAGAAGAAGAAAGGGAAGAAGAAGAAGAAGAAGAAGCCAATTTAGCAAGGGGGTAACCAAGAAACTATTGCTTTGAATGCAACATTTGATGAAAATCCGTCCATTAAGCCTCACAAAGTCAAATATCCATGCATAATTTGTGCGGGAGACCATTTTCATCGAAATTTTCCTTACTTTCATCAGATCTTGAAAGAATGGTCTTCCCGTTCACACCATCCCGTGGCATCAACCTCTAGAGATCATGTTGGTAACACACCATCAACTAGTGATAGTAAAGTTCATGGACATATGGGAAAAGTCAAGGTTCCATGTAGCTTATGTGAGGGTAATCACCCATTTCACCTTTGTCCCTAATTGGATGAAGCCAAAAGAGTGTTGGATAACCATCCTGCTTCACCCCAACGACTTCCATATGGTTACAAGAAACTCTCCCTAAATCCTTCACTAGTTGATAAACCGACTAACCAAAATCAATCGTCGGTCGAAACCACTCTCTCTGAAAGTGAATCCTATGAGTCTCTACCTGATCCAAATCAACAGGTCAAGGTAATGGTTGATCCAATTTCACCTTCAGCTAATCGTACCTTTCCTGAAGAGAGTGAAAATGATACCGCTCAAGTTCTCTTTGTTACTTCGGATTCTAACGAGCTTGGGGGCAATCTGCTTGTTCCATCAAGATAGAAGGAAAATCCTCCAGTTCTCGTAACTCAAGAGGTTAATTCTCTCATTTCTTCGGTACCCCCTCCAAGTAGTCTAGTCACTTCCTTTGATTGGAATCGACTGGCAGGATCCTACCTTCCTTCTTATGTGCCTTTCCAGATCATAGTACAAATTTGTAAAATGATTGTATCTGGCACTCTTATAGATGAAGGTGCATCAGTGAGTATCCTTTCATCAATTGCTTGGAAAGCACACAGTTCGCCACTGCTTGTGCCTATCACACAAAATCTGTTGGGCTTTAACAAAGGAACCAGTCGACCGTTAGGGATCCTTCCTCAATTACCTATCACTTTGGGAGGAAAAACCATTTATCTGAATGTGATAGTAGTCCCAGGACGTTTAGATTACAATTTACTTCTGGGGCGTGACTATGTTTATCACATGGGAGCTATTGTTTCAACACTCTTTCAAGTGATTTGTTTCCCGCATGAAGGCAAAATTGTCACCGTTGACCATCTTTCATTTCCCGGTCCAAATATAGCTCCTAGTGAACCATCATCCCTAAATAATCCATTTATACCAATGGTATCATCCCCGCCACGGGTTAATTATGTGGCAACCTGTTCCATACCTACATCGACTGATGATCAATTCAGTGATGATGTACATTATGTACTAGGGGCATTGGAGCCAGATCTCTCCTTCATGACCACTTATGAGTTTTGAACAAAGGAGTCCGAGGATAATTCCTAGTCTTGTGTCAACCTCATTAAAAAATGAAACAAGGAGTATGAGGATAATTCCTTGTCTTGTCTCAACCTCGTTAAAATATGAAACCAAGGATGTGAGCATAATTCCTTGTCTTGTGTCAAGCTCTTTTAAAAAATGAAACAAGGTCCCAAGTTCCAAGTCGAGTCATTCACTTTATCTCGTAAAATAACCTTCATTCCATCCACCTAATAGCCATGAGTAGTCTACTTAGGTGAATGTAATGAAGCTTGGGGGGCATGCACCTAGTGGTAAAGATAAGTTTCCCTATAGGTTATGTGATTGGTCTATCACACCATTCACCTTTGTCTATCTGGACGAAGCCAAAGAGGTTTTGGATAACCATCCTGCTTCACCGCAGTGACTTCCATATGGTTATAGGAGACTCTCCTTTTCATCGTGCTAGGGCATGTAAACGATTTCAAGCATATTTTTTTGTTTTAGGCTTGTGTAAAAAAGAAACTGAAGCCAAGCGTAGTTTGTTCATTTCAAGCTTGTGTAAACATGAAACCAAATCCAAGCATAGTTCCCCATGGATCAAGCTTGTCTAAAAATAACCCATTTTCAACTTTTAACCCTTGTGATTTCCATTCTGTCAGCCTTTTGAGCCTTGGTTGTTTTCATCTCATCACCACCATCTCTTTGGCCGATCATACGCCTTCACTTGGTTGCTTTAACTTTTTTGAGGAACAGTTGCAATGAGTGGTCTTATTAGCCAGCCTCTTCACATAAGTCAACATGTTTTGAGAAGTTCCAACATCACTGGAACTAGTTGCCACCCTAGACGCCACTCATTCCTCAAAATAGAGTCCTCTTTAAACCCTTTTCAGACTCGTTAAACATGAAAAGATTGTCGAGCACTTGTCTTTTCCGGCTCGTTAAAGTATTGGAAACATCATCCCTCATTTATTATTTTATCCTTTTTTGGACCTGAGAGATTATTTTATGAAAAAGAACTTATGGAGTTTTCTTTTCGTCCCTTTTCAAACTCTCTAAACATGAAAAGGACCGAGTTATCCTTGTCATTAAACTCATTAAAACAATAGCGACAAACTTGTCCATCTAGATGAGATCGAGTTTCACTGTCACTATACTCGTTAAAACCTAAAATAACGACGAGTTTGCCCGAAGGAGGAATTATATAACAAGCATATGTTATCCTCCTCAAGTTTGACAAAAATAAAGAGGTACTGGTCAGCAATGACTGGGGAAAAAGGGGAAAAAACTTGAAGAATTTATGGTAGCAAGTCGCTCTTGAACATGACACTTTCACTTCATCTCCATGATTGAGTTGGGTTGGATTATTCCTTTCACTGGTCATCATACCATTGGTATTTCATACCATTCGTCTTTTGGGGTTAACGCTACGAATTCATCTCAGTGTTGCCATGTTGAAGAGAAGTAATTCAGTCGAGAAATCATTGTCTAGTTAATGTCACATACATTGCAATACCTCCAACCTTCATATTTTCATGACCACCATTCCTAAACCTTGTGTCGTTAGTTCATTTTCACCTCCAAAAATCATTTGCTTCATCTCATGTCGTAGATGTGGGATACATCAAGGCCCTCCTATGACGAGTCACTTCTTGTCGACATCAACTCATTATCCAAGAAGTTGACTTAGAAACACCCCTTTCAGTGCTTTGAAGCTTGCAAACATCAATGGAAAGTTTCTCACTTCCGGCGATAGGTTGACATCAATGGCCTTCGACTGAAAGATTTTGAGTGGTGTTCGACATCAGATCATATATTCACACCATGTGAATTTTACTGTAGTACCCTGAGGATCATTATCATTATCGATGATCCCTCTTGCGTTTGTTAACAACTCACATCATTCGCTGGTAATCAGGCGATGTATTTCCATGTTCAACTTTAGAACATCTCTTCACATGGATTGACTTGTACATCGAGTGAAGATTGAACGAGTTTGAAGACCCCAGATCTAGTTTCATCCATCCGAGCTACGATATATTCAGGGATATAAAAACATCAAATGTACAAAGGCTCTGCACATATGGTCATCCTAATCATGGATGATGACTCTATATCTGAAGAATCACTAGTCTGTATCTGTAGACGACTATCTGATCTATGTACATGAAATGAAATTTATAAATCTAAGGATGGGAATGCCTCCCTCAGCTAGATCATGAAATTATATTATGATGATGTATTGTATTGTAACTTATGCAGGTCACTTTCCAGTTTGAAACTTCGGATCCTCATGATAAACCATTTCACCTGACATGAATATTTACGACCTCATGCTTTAGGGGGCAACTGTTATAGAAATATTTGGGCATATCAACCCAAACTTATATTTTGATGTATTAGGGCTCATCAACCCCTAAAAGAGTTGTTTCATACCCTAAAGGAACATAGTCATCTAAGTACATCATTCCCCAAAAGTTCCATCTGAGAAACCATCCAGAAATTTCCTAAATTGAACCATACTTGCAGCTCCACTGGAAAAGTGTGATGCATACTGAGTGGTACACTGCCAGGTTGCGATGCATACTATTTAGGCATTCTATAGGGTGTGATGGGTGAGGATGGAAAAAAGTCCGGGACAGTTTGCTAAGTGGTTGCTCATGGAATCTTCTAGAAACTTCTCCTCTGCCACTTGCCTCTCTGAATTCGCCCAAGGATGAATAAGGGATCTAATAAAATCTCCAATCCCTTTTAACAAGTGGAATGACACTAATCAAACCCCATGGATGACTCACACCCTTGCACACATCTATAAATGGATCCCTCATCCAAGAGATCTGGAGGCTAGAATTTTGTGAATTGTGAGTAAGCGCTGATAGTTTGTCATTAAAGAGAGAGCATTGTATTCTTGTTGGTGTGATCTTGCTATTTTATGAGGTGAAGAAGGATTGAAGCTGGGAGGATGGTGCTGGATCAAACAACTAGGTTGTAATTCTCCTTTCTATTAATAAAGCTCTTCAAGTTTTCTCCCATATGATTGTACAATTGTGAATGCTATCATTTGTTCATTATATATCTGATTCTGTAATGTTTATGTTGTAATATATCATGATGCTTTGACGGTTCTTTGTTGCTGTACTTGTGCAGGTACTCTCCAAGCATGTTAAGTACGGGGAGGAGTTGCAGGATCTGCCAAAGGAGAGAGAGATTAAGCAAGGGATTAAGCGGAAGTTCCAAGTTGGTTCTACTATCTTTCTCTTATCTATTACACAAATGAAAAATCATTGAATTGCTTTAAATTGTCGTTTCTAGGGTAGCTGCCAAACCTATAGGGTTAGTCATTCGACAAGACACTAATTTTCCCAGAAACAAGGATTTCGCCATTATTTGTGCAATAGAGGTCAGAGGTTGTTACACAACTAAATGAGTCTAATATTTCATCAAGGCATTGCAAGAATGTATTAACAAATCCTTAATTCTCGAAGTTCAATCAAAGACAACTCAAACCATAAATTTAAATTCAATCGTAACTGTTTTGCAAAGGAACTGAATTTCAAGTAGATGCATTAAAATAAACCATATGTAATGGGTTATTGTCTGATCTAGTAAATGGAAAGAATTACTACAATAATAATAAATAAGTAACTACTTTATCATTGAACATGGATCAGAAGGAGCATCAGTCAATTGTAACACTTAGCTTATTCTATGCAATTGATTAAAAGAACAGTATTAAAGCAACAATGTTAAAGATCTATTTTAGATGAAGATATAAAGAATAACGTGATTCTACAAAAGAACAATAATCAAGAATTTCAGAAAATAGGTAAATGGTTATGACACAAAGGAGCAGTGAATCTTCTAGTTACTGGGCCCAAAGCCTCCAGAAGTTAATGCTGATAAAGCTCAGAACGTGATGAAGAGAGAATCTCTGTATTTCTCATTAATTGAAATAATAAAGATACATAAATATTGTAATGTCAAAATATTTTATGTTCAATACAAAGATACAATAATGTGTAAGAGTCAAATCGTCCCCCATCCTTTTCACCCATCAGTATCATATAGTCTAATGGAAAACTAATGGATGAAAGTGAATCCTGAGGATCAAGAGATCCTCAGGATTTCACGGCTAAACGATTGGATTTATGTTTACTGAATTAGCATTCTCATTCATATCTTTTGCTAGCTTGTACAACCAAGGAGCAATTTTCTCCTAGTTTAGCATTGTGTTCTATCAATTGAACAACAATTGTCCAATTTTGATTTCCTATACATAAAAGCAAGAAAAGGTTAGTCTTTTCATGCTAAAAGCATGAAACCTTTCAATGATTGATTTTACCTAACTTTCACAATATTTTCTTCCAAATCATTTCCAAGCATGAAGACAAATATATAAAAGAGAGTGATTTATGAAGTAATATAAGGGTAAAAACATACTTTTTCTGTGACCCAACAAGGACCCTAAATGACCTATCAAATTCCTCATTGCAATTTAGGTAGTCTTGTGGATCACACTGTTTTGAGCAAATTTAGTGTTTCTTCAAACGCTTAACCCTATAGACCTAGTAGCTAGTCTAGAAATAGTAGACAAAGTAATTCATCGCTTTTCTTATAATTAAAAAATAAGAGAAAGAATAACAAAGGTACCATCCTACAACTTTCACTCAATCCCTCTCTCCTTTGACCAATTTCACTGCTCCTTTCCGTACTTAAATCGCTTGGAAAGTACCTGCACACAAGCTAAGACAGAAACCCATCAAAGCATACAATAATGACGACCTGTTAACTAAACATATCATAGAATCCATAATACGATATACATCATATTAACACATGAATGGAAAAAGCTACGAATTCTTTATTAATAAAAGGAAATATTACAACCCATGTAGATGCATGCTTGATTCAGTGTCATCCTTCCAGCTTCAAACCCTTCTCTCCTCATGAAACAACAATTTGACATCATCTCAATACTCTTGCAAATCTCACTAAAACAGCATTTCCTTAGCTCAAGAAGTTATAACCTAGACCAAACTTTGAATGCATGGTCAATTTACAGTTGAATGGAGGAGGTTAAGCCATTAATAGCCCTCATGAATTCTCTGCCAAAAATGGGAAGTGGTTCCATAGAGGAAGGGATAATGGATTAAGGTTCATTCATCCTCTTCCTCATCCAAATGTGAGCTCAATCATCCTGGAAACTTCTAGAAGTATCCATTGGATAAGGAATCCAATGTATTCATTTAAAAAATTCAATGAATCTCGCTCATCGTAGGTGAAACAAAGGCTAGGTGTGATACATAGCACCCAGACAGGGTAGTTCCTGCAATGCATTGCAGCCTGATAGAAGGCTTCCTGCGCTGATCTCCTCAGGGGCACTTTTTGTATGAATGGTGACATGAAACTCTTAGGAGCCAAGCATGATGTAGGTTTACTTCATTAGGGAATGAAAACAACTAAATTAGCGATTAATGGACCCTAATAATACAGATCTGGAAGCTGGGGTTGGTGTGCCCAAATTGACCTGTAATAGTTGCTCCCTAAAGCATGAAGTCGAAAATAAACATGTCGAGTGAGATGCTTTACCACTTGGAGAGAAGGTTTTGAAATGGAAGGAGACCTGCATCAGTTACAATACATATATCATGATACTTTGATTTTTCTCAGAAACTAGCTAAGGGAAGGCATACCCATGCTCAGCTTATAAAATTTCATCACATGTACAAATATAGACGTCTACAGATATAGGCCCATGAATGGATGACCATGAATGTAAGGCCATTGTACTTTTGATATAGTACTCCTGAAAAATATATCGCAGCCCAGATGGATGAAACTAGATCCGGGGTCTTCAATCTCGTCCAATATTTCACTCAAGTACAAGTCTAACCATGTGAATAGATGATCTGAAGTCAAACATGGAGAGACATTCTCTGATTACCAACCAATGATGTAAGCCGTTAACATATGCGGGAGGAATCACTGATAATGATATTGACCCTCAAGGTACTACAGTACATTCTGCATGGTGTGAATAAATGATCTGATGTCGAACACCATACGAAGTCTTTCGGTCGAAGGCTAGTGATGTCAACCTATCACCGAAAGCAGGAAACCTGCCATTGATGTATGCAAGCCTCAAGGTACTGAAGGGGTGTTTCTAAGTCAACTTCTTGGATGATGCGCTGATGTCAACAAAAAGCGACTCGTCGTAGGAGGGCCTTGATGTATCCCACATCAACGACTCGAAACGAGGTAAATGATTTTGGAGATGAAACATCGATTTACGACACAAGGTTCAGGAATGGCGGACATGAAAATGAAGGTTTACTGTATTGTAAAGGATGAAGTTTTGAACTGAATGAATTCTCTTGAACATATTAGTGACATTGAAGTGAATTGGTAGAATTGACCCAAAACAAAGTGATGGAAGGTATGATAGACCAACGGTGTGATAACCATCAAGCTGAATGACCCCACCCACATAGTCATGGTGGTGAGGTGAAAGTGTCATGTTCAAGAGTGACCTGCTACCATAAAGTGTTCCCAGCTTTTTCCCATTTTCCCCAGTTATTTCTGACCAGTACCTCCTTATTTTTATCAAGCTTGAGGAGGATAACATATGCTTGTTGTATAATTCCACCCTTCGAGCGAATCCATCGCTATTTGATGTTTTAACGAGTCTAGCGAAGGTGAAACTTGGTCTTGTCTAGATGGACAAGTTTGTCACTATTTAATATTTTCAATGAGTTTAACGACAAAGATAACTCGGTCCTTTTCACATTTAGAGAGTCTGAAAAGGGACTAAAAGGAAACTCAAAAAGTTATTTTTTGTAAATTTGTCTCTCAAGCCCGAATACGCATAAAACAATACAAGAGAGAACCTATTGATCATGCTTGACCAACGAGTACCTTTTTCACAGTTAATCTAACTCAGCCCAAAGAAGGGGTAAAACTATACTGATTAGATATCGATTCTAATCCATTAACAAGCTAGAAATGACAAACGCTCGACAATATTTTCATGCTTAGAGAGTCTAAAAAGAGCTTAAAGAGGACTCCATTTTGAGGAACGAGTGGTGTCTATAGTAGCAACTGGTTCTGGTGATGTTGGAACCTCTCAAAACATGTTGATTTATGTGAAGAGGCTGGCTAATAAGACCACTCATTGCAACTGTCCCTCAAAAAGGGTAAGACAACCAAGTGAAAGCGTATGATCAACCAAAGGGATGGTGGCGATGGGATGAAACAACCAAGGCTGATCTAATAGAAAAGGCTGATAGAATGGCAATCACGAGGGTTAAAAATGGAAATTGGTTCATTTTTACATAAGCTTGAACCATAGGGAACTATGCTTGGATTCAGTTTCATTTTTACACAAGCTTGAAATGAAAAACTATACTTGGATTCAATTTCATTTTTACGCAAGATTAAAACGAAAAACTATGCTTGAGATTAGTTTACATGCCCCCAACAGATGAAAATGAGAGTTTCTTATAACTAGATGGAAGCCACTGTAGTGAAGTAGGATGGTTACCCAACACCTTTTTGGCTTCATCCAGATAGACAAAGGTGAATGGGGTGATTCCCTTCACATAACCTACTGGGAAACTTAAATTTTACCATTAGGTGCATGCCCCCCAAGCTTCATTAAATTTACCTAAGTAGCCTACTCACAACTATTAGGTATATGGAATGAAGGTTCACTTACGAGATCAAGTGAAAGACTCGACTAGGATTTTATGAGATCTAATCAAAGACTCAACTTGGAACTTTGCTCCTAGGGACCTTGTTTCCATCCAATGTCTTAATAAATAATTTCACAGGCGAATATTGACTCTTCCAGTATTTTCTCCATGGTGTCACATGTATTTGATGCCTCCTTATCCATACCTAGCTATTGATTATGGTACCCAACTCTCTCTATTCACATATCATATGTGGATTGGTGGGTCATTTTTTAATGATCTTGACACAAGACAAGTAACTCTGCTCAAATTCCTTGTTTCATTTTTTAAGGAGGTTGACACAAGACAAGGAACTCTCCTCATAATTCTTGTTTCATTTTTTAACGAGGTTGACACAAGACAAGGAACTATCCTCGGAGGCCCGTTTCATTTTTTTTAACAAGGTTGACACAGTAAATGAAATATCCTCATTTCCTTGGTTTCATTTTTTAACAAGGTTGACAGAAGAAAACGAACTATCCTCAGATTCCTTTTCCCAACTCATAAGAGGTCAGGAAGGAGAGATCCAGTTCCAATGCCCCCAGTACATGATGTACAACATCACTAAATTGATTGTCAGTTGATGTAGGTATGGAACAGGTTCCCACATAATTAACCCGTGGTGGGGATTATATCATTGGTATGAAAGGACCACTTAGGGAAGATGGTTGACTGGGAGCTATATTTGGACCAGGAAATGAAAGCTGGTCAATGGTGACAATTATGCCTTCATGCGGGAAACAAATCACTCGAAAGAGTGTTGAAATAATAGCTCCCATTTCATAAACATAGTCGCGCCCAAGAAGTAAGTTATAATATAAAGGGCCTGGGACTACCATCACGTTCAGATAAATGATTTTTCCTCCTAAAGTAATAGATAACTGAGGGAGGATCCCTAATGGTCGACTGGTTCCTCTGTTAAAAGCCAACAAATTCTGTGTAACTGGCACAAGTGGCGGCGAACCGAGCGCTTGCCAAGCAGTTGAGGAAAGGATACTCACGAATGCGCCTTCATCTATAATAGTGCTAGATACAATCATATTACAAACTTGTACTATGATTTGGAAAGGCACATAAGAAGGAAAGCGAAATCCTGCTAGTCGATTCCAATCGAAGGAAGTGACTAGACTACTTGGAGGGGGTACCATAAGAACGAGAGAAGTAACCCCTTGAGTTATGAGAGCGGGAGGATTTTCCTCCTATCTTGATGGAACAGATGGATTGCCCCCAAGCTCATTAGAATTTGAAGAAATGAAAAGAACCTGTGTGGTGTCATTTTCACTCTCTTTGGGAAAGGTGCAATTATCTGAAGGTGAAATTGGGTCAAGTGTTACCTCTACCTATTGATTTGGGTTGGGTATAGACTCAGAGGATTCACTCTCAGAGAGAGTGGGTTTGATTGATGGTTTATTTTCATCAGTCAATTCATCAACTAATGAAGGATTAAGGGAAAGTTTCCTATAACTAGATGGAAATTGCTGCGGTGAAGCGGGACGGTTATCCAACACCTTTTTAGCTTCATCCAGATAGGGAAAAAGGTGAATGGGGTGATTCCCTTCACATAACCTACATGGAAAGGTGACTTTTCCCTACTTTCCATGATCTTTACTACCACTAGTTGATGATGTGCCACAACACAATCTCCAGAAGTTGATGACACAGGATGATGTGAACGGGAAGACCATTCTTCTAAGATTTGAGGAATATAAGGACAATTTTGAAGAAGATTGTCTCCCGCAAAAAGTTTGCATGGATATCGAACTTTATGCGGCTTGACGGATGGTTTCTCATCAGATGTTGCATTCAAAGAAATGGTTTCTTAGTTGCCCTTTTGTTGAATTTGCTTCTTCTTCTTCTTCCCTTTCTTCTTCTTCTTAGCCACCTGGTTACTAGTACCAATACTTTCACCAGGCAAAGAGGAAGAAGGGAAGGAAGAGACAATCGAGGAAGAAGGCAAAGGTCAACTTTAGGATCAACTGGAGGTTGATTTTGTCCAGTTGGAGTTGTACTCAATTGCAGAGAAATCATGAAATATTGAACCAAGGAGGTTGAAAACAACCATACTGGAAAGCCAATGGTAAATCCCGAAAGGGAAAATGTAGCCATATATGGAGCACCAATATTTCCAAATGGAGGAAAAGGACTAGGATTCCCATCAAAAGGAATTCCTTGATTGGTGGACTCCAGATTTGTCGCCATATGTTTCAACCTAAGATCAACTAAGGAGTGAGTGTGGAGGATGTTATCCGTTATCAATTAATTTTTATGACACTAGAACACAACTTTGCTTTTTCATTTTTAAAGATTCAAGAAAAAACAAAAGATGACTCTAGTCACTTTCAATGTTTAATGAGCCTGAAAGGACAAGTGCCCAGATGATCCTTTTACTTTTAAAGAGTTGAAAAGGAACGAAAATGACTACTCTAGAGATTCTAGACAAGAGGGTATACTAAGCTAATCACAAAACTGCAATATACACCTTGGTGGTAAATGAAAGAGAAATTACCAACCATTTACCGTACGACAGTCAGTCTTCCCGAATGCTGTGTTTGGTGAATTGCAGTTGGTAAGGCAACAGACTTGGCTTCCCAGGGATAAAGGATTTCAACTTATTGGAGTCTCCCACTATATACTCGATGGTACAGGGACCACAAGTCCGTACTAGTACTTATTGAATCAGAGAGGAGGAAGCACCCAACCTCAATGAAAACGACAACCACTAGGTTTAAAGACGCCAGAACACGTCTCTAGCCTAGACCTCTAGATGCTTTTGTTAGGTTCCAATGCGTTATTATATTAATTCAGATAAATTTTAAGTTGATCTTCTTTAGAATTTTCCTTTCAAGGTTCACCACAAGATGTCTTCCGAAATTCCTAAAAATGCAACTAGAATGAGAAGCACTCTTTCCATTTATTTCAACAATGAAAATCCTAGCTATGAGGGATAGAGCATACAAGTACTTTTTGAACAAGAAACAAAGAGCAGAAACTAGATGCAATTCCCTAAACCATTCATTTCAAGCATTCACAAACTTCAAAATGAAAATTGCATGTATTTCTTTTCAGTTTCTCTTAATGTGAATGATGCAATAAGAAAAACTAATGCATAAACGATTGAAAACTCTTTTCATAAAAAATGACGATTTGGGACAATTTATTTTAAAACGGAAAGGAATACTGTACGACACTTTCGATTTTAAATAAATGAATATTTTTGACACTTTAAATGAAAATACAAATCAAATGCACACATTAATCAATCGATCTTTTATGAATGAAGACTTTACGTCAATTCAATTTTCGAAGGAAAAGACGAATTTACGACACTTTCTTTCCACAAAGATCAATCAACGATATTCTAGCTTTGACTATAGACTAATAATGACAAAGAAAAAATTAAATAAAAATTAATCAATCCAATCAAAGTAGGGTTGGTTGGCTAAGGAGATGAAAAGACTGTTTTCAAAGATAAAACATCATTGATATTCAACTAGCAATTCAAACTGATGAAAATTGACAAAAAATTTCAGTTCCTATATGGGAAAATTGACCCTAAAGGGATCATCAAAGATAACAGTTAAAGAAAGTGTGATGCATCGTACTGGATCTATGCAGGAAGTGCACTGCATCGCACTGTGTCAATCACAAAAGTGCGATGATTATTGAAGGCAATTTTGTGCTCAAAATTGACTCAATTTCCAATGAATATCAGAAGGTACAATATGTGAAAGTGTTTTAAGAGATTGATAAGATAATAAAAGGGTTAAAATGATCCCCAGTGGAGTCTCCATTTTGTTTTGGGAAAAATTAGTGTTTCTTCAAACACCTAATCCTTTAGACCTAGTAGCTAGTCTAGAAACAATAGACAAAGTAATTCGTTGTTTTTCCTATAATTAACAGAAAAGAGAAAGAAGAACAAAGGTACCAACCTGCAACTTTTACTCAATACCTCTCTCCTCTGACTAATTTCACTACTCCTTTCTGTACTTAACTCGCTTGGAAAGTACCTACACACAAGTCGAGACAGAAACCCATCAAAGCATACAATAATGACGATCTCTTATCTAAACATATCATAGAATCCAGAATACGATATACATCATATAAACACATGAATGGAAAAAGCAGAGAATTATTTATTAATAGAAGGAAATATTACAACCCATGTAGATGCATGCTTGATTCAGTGTCATCCTTCCAGCTTCAAACCCTTCTCTCCTCATGAAACAACAATTTGACATCGTCTCAATACTCTTGCAAATCTCACTCAAACAACATTTCCTTAGCTCAAGAAGTTCCAACCTAGACCAGCCTTTGAATGTTTATAACTGAATGGAGAAGGTTAAGCCATTAATGGCCCTCATGAATGCTCTGCCAAAAATGGGAAGTAGTTCCATAGAGGAAGGGATAATAGATTAAGGTTCATTCATCCTCTTCCTCATCCAAATGCGAGGTCAATCATCCTAGAAACTTCCAAAAGTATCCATTGGATAAGGAATCCAATGGATTTATTTAAAAAATTTGATGAATCTCGCTCATCGCAGGTGAAACAAAGGCTAGGTGCGATGCATAGCACCAAGACAGTGTAGTTCCTGCAATGCATTGCAACATGATAGAAGGCTTCTTGCATTGATCTCCTCAGGGGAACTTTTTGGATGAATGGTGACATGAAACTCTTGGGAGGAAAGCATGATGTAGGTTGAATTCATTAGGGAATGAAAACAACTAAATGAGGGATTAATGGACCCTAATAATACAGATTTGGAAGCTAGGGTTGATGTGCCCAAATTGACCTGTAACACACATCCTAGGGGGATCCCTTTACAATTTCTACTCAGAAAACTATAATATCAAAAGAATAGGACACACAATATTGTAAAACAAGGGCCATATAAAACATATAAGAGAAGCTTACCTACTTGAAAAATAGTCACATGTATAATCCTTAATACATTACAAACCATGGAATTGATAGTGGGTACTAGATCCTCAAATCCAAAACCCAGGAACCTAGTTTTTTTTATAACTAGACCTAGATGACTCAATAAATGACAAAAAACAACTGCTTGGGGCCAAGCTCATTGATTACAACAACAACATCCAATGCAACTATGTATGACTTGATCGTGAGATTACTCTTAGGAAGGATCCATTTTCGTGCATCCCTTGATGTAGTCATGTTTTCCTCGACCATCGATCCATCTTCTACACATGGGGGTTTATGAACCTTTATATCATCACAATGCTTTAACAAATTGCAATCTTGATATAATCGACAATGTTGGGTATGTGTTACATTATTTTCATGACTATGTTTTCATGTTGTTACGTTGAGCCGAGCGCAACCGAGGAGGGTTGCAAGGGGGAAGTAGCCCCCCTGCGCAGGGTTTGGGGCAACACCCTGAAAAGAAAAAAAGTATGAAAACCAAAGGATGGGGGAAGGACCCAAGGATGGTGGGCGAACCCCCCATGGTTTTGCACATGTTTTTTGTGCATAGTTTTAGCCATGATGGTTTTTCCCATGGTAATTTGTGGATCTGGTCAAGGGAACTATGGTTATGTTCTAAGCCACAGTTAATGGATTGGGGGTTTATGAATCCTTCAACATGTATATAATGTATTGTATCATTGAAAGGAATATAATGAAAAATCTATCTGGTTTTCCTAGTCTTTTGTTCCAGGAGAAAAATCTCTATGTATATTTTATGTTCTCACCATTGTATATATATATATATATATATATATATTAAGAATTCATTTGCAAGTGATTCTTGTACAGGTTTAATACCTTCATTTGGTATTAAAGAAGGTTTGGCCTCAAGGGGACACCTTTGCGTCTAAGGGGTTTTGCTCGGGTAGGTGGTGTACCTTGTTACATTGGGAGATCTATGAGATCAATTCTTACAATGAAAGGAGATGGCGAGCAGTGGAAAGATAGAGATCGATAAATTTAGTGAACAAAATTTTGAACTATAGAATTTCAAGATGGAGGATCTGTTGGTGGACAAAGATCAGTGGATCTAGGTACTAAAACAATGAAAATGCCGATAGAATATTGGACTAAGATGGAACGAAATACAAAGAGCACAATACAGGTGTGTGTCTCAATTCAATATTAATAAATGTTTCAGGAGAAGCTACAATGAAAGCTTTATGGAACAATTTAGGGAGTTTATATCAATCTAGATCCCTAGTGAATAATTTTTCTTGTATGTATAACCTGAGGATGAGGGATGGAGACTTGGTGACCAAGCATATGAATGCCTTCAATACTATGGTAATCCAATTATTACTAAAATTTTAGACAAAGCTAAGTACATCATTTTATTGTGCTCTACTAGACACGTGGGATAGTTTGGTCGTTTCTATAGGTAGCAATACAACTACCTTGAAATTTGATGATATTGTTGATGAGATGAGACAAAAAGATATGGAGATATATAATAGATATGTCTTGTCTATAAGAGGACGATCCCAAAAAATAAATAAACATAAGTCCTCAAGTGGGAGATATAAATATAGAGGGAGATCTAAATCTCTAGGAAAATATGTAAAGGTATGCTAGAAATGTGGAAACTAATGGCACTACAAGAAAGATTGTAGATCTAAAAATACTGAAAAAGGAAAAGAATTTGATGAGGCACCTTTTGTAGAGGTGAAAACCACCTTAGATGAAGGTGGGGATGTGTATTGGCTTCTTCAAGTACACATGTAGATAATGAGGCATGGTTGATTGAATCGAGTGCATCCTTTCATGTCACTTCTCATAAGGAGTAGTTTTGTGAATATGAGAAGCATGATGGTGGTGATTCCTTCCTAGGTGATGACAAGAAGACCAAAATAATAGGAGGAGGAAAATTCAAGTTGAAGTTAATAGGTGGAAGGATTAGAACACCTCCTTGTGTTCTACACATTCTTGGATTGACCAAAAATATATTTTTTATAAGTAATATGGATGATGCAGGTTTAAATACAAGGTTCAAGAAAGATACCTACAAGATGGTTTGAGGAGCACTGGTATTGATGAGGGGAGTTTGGATCAGAACTCTATAGAATCTTATGGACAATATTGTTATTCATGGGTGCAAAAGTTTTGTTTTTCTTGAAAATGGAGCAGAAAACCTTGTAGTCTTTGGTGAAATGACTATCACATGGAATTAAAGACATAAACATATTGGAGAGAAGGGCCTTCAAATACTACATGGTAATGGTATTGTAGAAGGTATGTCTAATTTCTCTCTGGATTTTGATTTCTATGAATATTGTGTATATGTGAAGGTCATTTTTTCTTCTAGTGCTAATAGGGCACAAGGAATATTAGAGCTTGTGCACAATGATGTGTTTGGACCTGTGTCAGTTCCATCACTAGGTAAATATGTGTAATATGTCTCCTTTATAGATGAATTCTCAACAAACACATAGATATGTTTCCTTAGGAAAATATATGAAGTCATTGACATGTTTAAATAATTTAAGGCTCTGGTGGAAATTCAAACAAAGAAGAAGATAAGTGTTGAGGACAGATAATGGCAGAGAGTTTTGCAAGAATGAATTCAAAGAGTTTTGTAAGAAGTGTGGTATACCATGGAAAAAGACTACTCCATACAAACCTCAGAAAAATGGCGTTGCAAAAAGGATGAACATGACGCTGATGGAAAAGGAAAGAAGCATGCTCAATGGCACTAGATTAGGGAAGGAATTTTGGGTAGAGGCAATGGATATTGTATGTTACATGTTTAACAAATCAACTTCATCAGCATTGGGGGATAAGACTCCACATGAGGTATGGACTAGTAGGGAACCCTATGTTTCACATCTCATGGTATTCAACTACGATGCATATATACATTATCCATAGGAGAAAATAACCAAGTTGGATAGTAAATTTGAAAGGTGCATCTTTATTGGGTATAAAGATGGTTTAAAATGCTACAAGATTTGGAACTCGGAAACAAAGAAGGTTGTGTACATTCAAGATGTGTTATTTAGAGAAGTAAAGGATGTTATCAAACAAAAAGTCTTATTAAAGGAAAAGGAACTAGAGAAGATAGAGTTTGAAATAAAGGAGGAAGAATCAAACTCTTCAGGAGGACATGAAGCATAAGAGGAAGAACCATACACTTCAGTTTTGAGGAGATCGGTTCAATAAAGAAGGTCCAAACTAAAGAGGTATAGTCTATATGATCTCAGTTCAATTATTTTTTTATATCTATTATTAATGATGATCCTAGAACTTTGAAGGAGATAGTGGTTTTAGAGGATGGGAAACTCTTGAAAAAGGTCATGGTTGAAGAAATGGAAGCTTTGGAAAAAAAAAAAGCTTGGGATATGGTAGAGTTGTTGGTTGGAAGAAAAATCATTGGAAGCAAATGGGTGTTTAAGAGGAATATGAATGTAGAAGGAAAAGTGGAGAAATACAAAGCTCATTTAATAGTTAAATGCTATTCAGAGGTGTAAGGAATTGATTTTGGTGATAATTTTTCTCTTATTTCGAAGTTCACTTCTATTATATTACTTTTATCTGTTACTGTTTCTTTTGATTTTGAGGTAGAATAGATGAATGTGAAAACAACATTCCTATATGGGGATTTGGTAAAAGAGATATACATGAATCAAATAGAAGTCTTTGCAGTGAAGGGTAAAGAAAGAATTGGTATGTAGGTTAAATAAGTCTCTATATGGGTTAAATCAGTCACCAAGGATGTGGTATTGTAAATTTGATACATATACACATTGACTTGTCTTCACAAGAAGAAAAGAATACCATTGTGATTATTTTAAATTTATTGGTGATCGTGTTATCTATTTGGTCTTGTTATTGGATGATATGTTATTGGTTGTAAGTAACAGAGAAATTATCCAAGATGTGAAGACCCAATTGTCCTCTAAATTCGACATGAAGGATCTTGGTACTGCAAAATTCATTTTGGGCATGGAAATTAAATAAGATTGAGCAAAAAGGAAGTTGTGGTTAAACCATAGGAAGTATGTAGAGAGAATATTGCGGATGTTTAATATGTAGGATAACAAAATGGTGAAGGTCCCTATTGCTATAGGTGTAAAATTATTTGTAGAACAATGTCCCAAGACATAGGAAGAAGAAGATGACATGTCATGTGTTCCATATGAAAGGGAAGTTGGTAGTTTTATGTATGCAACGGTATGTATCAAACTAGAAATTACACTTGCAGTGGGAGCATTGAGCATGCTTATGTAAAATCTAGGTAAGGAACATTACACAATAGTAAAACAGGTTTTTTGGTATCTATATGACACTAGTGATTATGGTTTGTGCTACCAAGGAATACCAGAATTGGACAAAGTGTTGCACATACGTGGGTTTCTTGTTGAAAAATGGTTTGGATATATGGATAAGAGAAAATCTACAAGTGGGTATATGTTTAACTTATTTGAAGGAGAAATCAGTTGGATGAGCAAGAGACAGTTTGTAGTGGCACTTTCAACTACAGACACCGAATACATGGAAACCACTCATGCACGCAAGGAAGCATTTTGGTTTCAAGGATTGTGTTCAAGTACGAGTTGGATACAACAAGCTATAAGGATAGATTGTGAAAACCAAAGTGAAATTTTCTTAGAAAAGAACCTGCTTATCATTCTAAGACAAAGCATATTTGTAGAAACATGTTTATTTTCCATGTAAATAAAATAATACCAAGGTCTTGGGACACATATTCCAAGCTAAATGTTGGTAAAAACATTATAGTGGGCATCACTTGTATTTAATAATGGATATGGAAATTGGAAAAGGCACTGGTAAAGGAAAAGAGGCAATAAATAACATTTAATTATGAAAATAAAGGAAAATAGGACAACAGAAAGGTGAAGAGACACAAATTTTCATGCAACAAAAATTAGAGGAAACTGAAGGAAAATGAAGAAAAAGAGGAGATAAATGATGAAAAGGAATCAAAGAAACAATTCATAGATTTTGTCAATTATGTTTTGGTTCTCTCCTTTCATTCTCTCATTCTCTTGTACTCTTGCACATTTAGATAATTCTTAGACCATACTTGGATTTTTTTAGCATTCACTTGGATTTGGAGAAAGTAAGCAAGGAAAGCAAGGAAGCTTAAGGAGATAGTTGGATCAACAACTACAACTAGCTTACTTTGTAGGTAACAAGTTGCATGTGTGATCTCCTTGCTGATTTTTGGATGCATGGGAAATGCATGTCGTTCCTTGCTTATGTGTTGTCATTGGCATGGGGATTTTCCTGGATTGAAATTGGTTTCAACCTTGCCTTTCCATTTCCTATATAACCATGGTGTAGTGGGTTCCCCATCTGGTTTTTCTGATTGGTTCTTAGGTTTCCTATGGGTGGGGGTTGGAACAAAGACTTTGGAGCCCTGTAATAACCTGGGTTCCCTTAAGATTGTGAGTTGCGTTACTAGTCCCTAGAGCCTACTAGTTGGGAAAAACATTCTAGAGCCCTGAAACAACTTGGGTTCCCTAGAGGTTATGGGTTGAGATACTAGTTCTTGGAGCCTAGGAAAACTTGGATAGAGATCTATATGGTTGATGTTAGTGATTTCTAGATTGTAGAGGTGAAATCATTGTGGTTGAGGGTTGAGGTGGTTTGGCCTCTAGAATCCCTAAGTGTTTTTTTTTTAACCTTTATGACCCCATATTCATTCTTGGAATATGGCGAGAGGGTAATTGGTTGAAAGAGAGACTTGGTTTAACCCAATATATGGTCGGGTGGTATGTTGAAGTCCCTGACTTGGTTGGTATTTTCATATGTTAATATGAATTATTTTCCTATTGTGATATATGAGCATTTGTACTTGTTATTATGGTGATCTTATGGTTGAATTTACATATTTTCTATTCTAGTTATCTGTTGGTTATATGCATGGTTTTATGATGTGCTCTAGTTGTGGATCTCTCTCATGATTTGATAAGTTACTAGATGGTTGATGAATGCATGGGATAACAATTGTTATTGCCACTAGATTGAGAGGGAATTGAGCCTTCTAGGTGATTCTCAGATGCATTTTAGAAGTTTCTAATCAGATATGCATTCATGACCTGTAGCTTATAATTTTGTCATGTGTTTGATGAAATCTCTATCTTGCATCAGGAATGTATTGCTCAATATTTGGCTCAAGTTCTATTTGTTTAGCATTTTTATTCTTACTGAAATGATTATGGAAAGTTACAAGAAATTATTGGTGATGGTATAGAGGCTTTCCTAAAAAAGTGGCATAGATCTCATGACTTCATGCTCTAAACTAGGGAATTTAGGTTATAACCACATGCAAGCGAGCCTATGGGTGCGGTTATAGCCTCCTAATTGCATGAAAAAAGTGTTAAGGGTGCATTTGGGGAGTTTCTCTTGTGAAAAAGAGTTCCATCTCAGGCATTGATCACCTGCGATGGTTTGTAGGCTCTTGTATGGTCTGTAGTCCCTAAGGGATGGTTGTAAGTTTTCGGTTAGTTGACCCCACTTCCATGGTTGGAATTTGGAGGTCAGGTCATATCATAGTGACAAAAAAATAATCTTTACCTTGGAGAGATTGTAAAAGTGGGTAAATGTGGGAGGGGTAGTTATAGAGTGGTATTTGAGTGAGGTTGCAACATTGGAGCTCGAGGTAGATGTGATTGTTATTCATGCATGTCAATTGTTTATGATTTTATCATGTATGCATGTTACATAATTACTGTTATGAGTATCATGACCTTATTTATGTATGAGTTGATATACTTATGAATTTGTATCATGCTAATCTGGATGTTGGGAGAGGGTCCCCTGGGGTAAATTTTGCAAAAATTTTTCTTATGTTTCTAAAGTCTCCGCATTTTGGGGGGCAGAGCATGAAGGTCATTAGGAGTAAAAGGGGCTTTAGGAAGGTCAAAGACCCTTAGTTTGTTAAAATTTAAGTTGTTTTATGACCTGCCCATGGTTTGCGGACCATGGTATTATAATGGAAGATGCTATATAAAGGAGTCATAGAGAGTCATAGGAGATAGATCTAAGATTGTATGGGCAGGTGATCTAAGTCAGAGAAGTTTATTTTCTATACTTAGGCAAAGGTGAAAACTCCTGTAACTATGTGCGGAGACCTTGGTAAGTCCGCAGCAAAGTGCACGGGCCCCTGCAGTTGTGTGTGCAGAGAAGAAAGAGTCTATAAGAGAAGTTCTTAACATAATAAAGAATATTTTGGAGCTGTATCTATGTATCGGTGTGTTTGTGTTTACTTCTTCATTTACTGTGAATTTTCTTTGTTTATTGCAATTATCATAAGAAACACTTAATAGATGCACAAAAGTGGTAGATCTACTAGTGTTCTTAATGTTATGAATGTTTAAAGCAATTGGCATAGAGTTGGTTATGTTATCTGTCAGTTACTGTATTTTTGTGATTCAAGGGTTAGGTTTTGTGAAGGTTAGTATAAAGACCTAGGAGTAACAAAACCCATCACACAAACCTCTGGATTCAAAAACCTAGTTCTGTCATCCCCCAATACTGCCTCAGGTGAGACTGCAACATGCACAACACGAGTTGTTGCCGAAAGGGCTGACAGTGTAGGGTTTCGTTGGTTGGCGCAACTAACTCTGAACCTGGGTCTAGACACCCTCAAGCCAACAAATGGTTTTGTTGTTGGGACTAGGATTTGTCTGAGGAATATATGATGTGGAATAAATGGTTCCCAACTAAGAAGAAGATCAAGATGTGGATAGATTAGAAGCTGCACAAATTTACAACCCAGGAAAACAGGAAATTGCGCCTATCAAAGGAAGAATGGTTGAATAGATACCTATATACATATGAACATGAAATTTTCTTCTACTCTTTTTCATGTGAATTACACAAATGGTTGTTTAAATTGGTAGATAATTAAGGTACATGGAAGTTATATAGCCCTATTGTGTGGACTCCAGAGTTGGTAAGACATCTAGAAGCTTCAGAAAACAAGGTCGCGAGGATTGTCGATTACTGGATCGATAGAATTTTGGGCGGTTTCATTACTGAGTTCACGATTGATACATCTGTCAGTTATAGCGAAGTTGAATGCTAATTTTTCAAATGACCCCAAGGTAAGTATCTGAAGTCCCTAAAAACTTGGATTAAAATTATATTATGTGAGAAAAGGGTTATTCCATTGAATTAATGTTTACAAGAGACTTGACAGGAACTACAAGAAGTGGAAAGACGTTCATAAGAGATCTACATTCAGGTGTTGAGTACAACCCTCTATTCGGGGTGTTTGATAGTGATGAAGAAAGTAATATTCTGAAAACACCTCAAGGAGCACTATAGATTGTAAATCAGGGTATCATAGGAAAACCACATCCATCCACTCCACCACTGCCATCACCTCTTCCTCACACACCTACACCTTTGCCTATAGATGGTAAATTAGGGTATCATGGGAATACCACATCCATCCACTCCACCTCTGCCATCACCTCTACCTCACACACCTACACCTCCACCTCCACCTCCACTATTCAACATGGCCAATGCTATGAAGATGCCCATATTTAGAGGTCCGAGGACAGAAGACCCTGAACAATTTTGGTTTATAGCAGATGTTGTCTTTAAGTCACAACAAATTATAGATGATGACTTGAAGAAAGCGTAGCTAGTCACAACATTAAAAGATAGAGTGTTGAGTCGGTATATTAAGTATTATTTGAATCATCCAAATGCAATGCTGAAAGACATGAAGGACGTGCTAAATAATGAATTCAAGAAGCCTAAGTCGTAAGCCCAGATAGTAACAAAGGTCAAAGAGATCCATAAGAAGGTAAATCAATTTGTGTGGGACTTTGATTAGAGGTTGAAATGTCTGCTCTAGCATGCTTATATGCAGATCACAGATGACCAACGTAAGAACAGGTAAATTGCTTCACTATTGCCCCATTTGAGATTACCACTGTCACAACAGAATATTGGAATGCAGGTTGAGGCACTAGAGACTGTTATGAAATTAGAAGCCTCACCTATTCAGGATATGAATATGGGAGTGCAGCAGATTCAATCCTAGTTGGCTAGCCTGCATATGGAGTTTTAGAGCCTCAAAAAGGGAAAATAAGTCCAAAATGTGGTTTGTGTGGAAGTATGGTGTTTGAAATGTAAGGGCCATGGTCATGACAAGGACCATTGCCTAGTATACCAAAATTATCTTGTTGGTGGAGGACGTTTCCCCCTGAAGCCAGAAAAAACCGCTGGACCAAGTATAGGAGTGGTACCATGGTTTGTTATTTTTCAGATTATAGGAAATCACATGACAAACGATTGTAATTTGTTGTAGAAGTTTGAGCTGACTCTCCGGCAACTATTATGTAATTTATATAAGTTTGTGGGTCATGACGAGTACAATTGTCGAAGGTATGAATTTATGATGGACAAAACACCAACATATAGATTACAGATGGAGGCTCATCCTCAGAATCAAGGTGCAATTGCAATGCATGGAGGGTTTCAGGGATGAGGAAGAGGAAGAGGAGGATGAGGAGTTGGAATAGGTTGTCGCCAGATGATTTGTTACAATTATGGAGAACTAGGTCACTTTGTGTGAGATTGTCAGAATCCAACGCACCCCTCATGTCAATATTGTCGACAATTTGATCATGTCATAGAATATTGTCACCTACTCATTGCAAATATGCAAGAAAAGAAGACCCAGACTCAACAACCTACTCAAAAAATCCAAATGATGAGATCAAAACCATGCAAATAGGGTCCTAGTGTTAATATCGTCACGCGAAGTGGCATAGCTAACAGGGAGGATAAAGGGAAGCAACCAAAGAAAAGGTATGGGTTCGCAAGGTTGTTGACAAGGAGGCTAGATTCAATGTAAATAAAGTAAAGGAAATGTTTATGGAAGCAAAAATGAGGCTGCAAAAGGTTCTACATGAAGGACTCAAAGTACATGCATGAGAAAGCTTGAAGACATTAGTATTGTGCAGGAGACAGACCCCTCATTATTAGCATCATGTTTACAAACTAGCATGAAGCTCCTAAGGGATAAGAAGGCAGTAAATGGACTGCAATAATTGATAGATAATTGCACTGGAAATAATAATCCACTATCGGAACAATGCGCGGTACATGAGGTGGATATTGATTGCCCATATTAGAGAATTCGAAATGGACCAGGTAATCATTTATTTGGGGTCTGATAGAAATGTTCTACCGAATAAAACCTGGGAAAGGATGGGAAGACCAATGCTGAAGTGGTCCCCGATCCAGCTGAGAATGTGAATTAGCAAAATATTATTCCTATGGGGTGTCTACATGGAGTGAATATGGATATTAAAGGGGCATGCACCATAGCTGATTTTGAAGTCATCGAAATAGTGGATGATAGTAACCCATACCCAACACTTCTTGGAATTGATTGGCATTTGATATGAACGTAGTCATCAACCTTAAGAAGTGCAATATGAAATTTGAAAAGAAGGAAGTAAGGGTGATTGTCCCATTGGATCCAGTCGAGGGTGTGTGATATATAAAACTAGTCCACGATTATGATGAGGAGGATGATATTGAGAAAATCCATAAGCTTACTACATGAGATGAAGATTGGATCAATCCTATGGCAGATGGGAAAATTACGTGGGACAAGGAAAACTCCTACAATATAGATTCAGATGAAGAGCTTGAACATTGGAAAAACAAGTTGCATGAGGTATTGTCGCTGCGATGCAACAGGCTCACAAATTCACTCCGATGTATATCCACTGAGATATGCAACGTACTGTATTATGATGGTTTAGAAAATGTAAATTTATTTCTGGATAAATTTGAAAGGGATGTATCGGAGGAACATCGGTTCCAGGCACTAGACATCACGCTGAGAGTTACGCTTGCCAGATGGTGGTGTATGCATAAGAATAACTTCGCAAATTGGAAGGAGTATCAACAGATGATGAAGCTTCAGTTTGGGTATGCCAATGTCCCCATTACAGAGAAATATATAGGGAGGGATGATATGCAGGAAGATTTGGCTCAATGGACGAAAGCATGGGGAGAAGAACCACAACCAGAATGGGTTCATATATTTTTCCACACTTTTGATATGATCCCAATGAACTAGTATCTAGAAACAAAGCTACAACATGGAATTGCAAAATGGCAAGTTTTGAAGGAAAGTTTTATGCTCACTTATAGCTTTGAAAGTGGATTTGAGTGTATTGATTGTTGGGTGTGGAGCTTGATTATCTTCTATATTCAAAGGTATCACCACATTGGACCCCAGTTCGTAATGGGGTGGCAACGCTGCCCATAAAAGATTCACTATAGGGGAGGTCCAGGAGGGGGGTGGTTGCAACCTTTTGGGAGCACCGCCCCCTAGTGGGGGGATCAGGGGTGCTGCCCCCGAAGATGAGAATAGATGTAAAATTGCCTTGTAAAATGTTGTAATTTCATAATCAATCTAGGTCGTTCATTAGGTGGAGATATGATGGTAGAAGTTATGTTTAATTTAGGGTTTTTTGCCCTAGAAGGCAACCCCTCGTTATATATGAGAGAATTTTATTGCGTCTATGTATATCTGTATTCTGAGTGTGGAAGAGAGAGGAGATTAAGAGCAAAGAGGGAGTTACAGTGAATCTGCTGTAGGTTGTATCTCTTCAATTTGTTGGATAATATAAAAAGAAGTACTGCCTATTTCTCCATGGACGTAGCCCAAACTGGGTGAACCACATATAACTGTGTCTCTCTTGTTTTATGTGTTTATATTCTACAATATTTTGTGTGTTCCATTGCTCTGTAATATATAATTTTCTAACAACTGGTATTAGAGTCGAAGGTATTTTTTGGCTGATAAACTCACAGGAGAGAAGGGTTCTTGGTTCGAGTGGGAGTAATGGCAGAAGATGGTAGGTTTAGGGTCGAAAAATTTAACGACCAAGACTAACAGCTACGGAAGATGCAGATGGAAGATTATTTGTACCATAGAGATTTGTACCAACCATTGAGTGGAAAGACAAAGAAGTCGATGAGTATGACAGACACAGAATGGGATATTCTTGACAGAAAAGCACTTGGAACAATACGGCTGTGCGTAGTGGCTTTAGTAGCGTTTAATATTTCATAGGAAATGAAAACGGAGGATTTAACGTCAACTTTGGCCAAACTATATGAAAAACCCTCGACCTCAAACAAGGTATTTCTTATGAAGCATTTATTTAATATGAAGATGTCAGAAGGTGGATCTGTTGTTGATAATTTAAATGAGCTTAATATAGTTACCAGTCAGTTAAGTTCTGTAGGGCTAACTTTTGATGATGAAGTTAGGGCTCTGTTATTTCTATGCTCATTGCCAGAAAGTTGGAATGACTTAGTTATGGCCATTAGTAACTATGTCTCTGGATCTAGTACTTTAATTTTTGATGATGTTGTCGGTGCAATCTTTAGTGAGGAAATGCGACAGAAAAGCTCTGGTGAGGCATCAGGTAATGCTTTGACTGCAGAGACTAGTGGAAGAAAAATGGAAAGAGGAAAGAGCCCTACATATCCCAATAAGTCATGAAAAGACAGAACCAACTCCAGATCAGGGATAGTGTGCTGGAAATGTGGGAAGAAAGGACACCTAAAGAAAGACTACAAGACTCGAAAGGGAAAAGAAGGAGATGCAGAGTAAGAAACTAATAATGAAGTGAATGTAACAGGTGATGTGTTTCAAGATGCTTTGATTCTTTCATTAGAAAATATTATTAATTCCTGGGTGGTAGATTCAGGGGCCTCATTCCATGCCACACCTAATAGGAAACATTTTTATGATTATGTTCGAGGATATTTTGGACAGATTCGATTAGGTGATGATAAACCCTATAAAATCATTCGAATGGGTATAATTTTCATAAAACAGTAGAGTGGAAATCAATGGCTATTGAAGGAGGTAAGGCATGTTCCAGATCTGAAGAAAAATCCGATTTCAATAGGGCAATTGGGAGGTGAAGGCTGCGTAACTACTTTCACAAATAAAACCTGGAAGGTCACTAAAGGATCCCTGGTAATAGCAAAAGGAGGAAAGGTTGGTACATTGTATTTATGCAATGGTATTTCTAATTATGTTAATGCTTTAAACTCTATAGGATAAGATAGAAAATTATGGAATCATAGGCTCGGGTACATGAGTGAGAAGGGGATGCAGATTCTTCACTCAAGAAATTTGTTTCTAGGTTTGAAGCATGTTGATTTAAAATTCTGTGAGAATTGTGTTTATGGAAAACAGAAGAGAGTCAGATTCCTTAGA
>APFE030531588.1:0-23884 GCA_000404065.3 Pinus taeda | reverse complement strand
TCAAGTACCATTTCATACGGTCAGCATTGGAAGATGGACAATTGAAGTTGGAAAAGATACACACTAGCCAGAATCCTGCAGATATGTTAACAAAAGTTGTAACCAGGGAGAAACTGGGAGTTTGCTCAATTTCAATTGGTCTTCAAGTATGATGAAGAAGATGAGAAACAGTTAAGTCCAAAGTGGATTCATTTTCCATCAAATGAAGCAGCGGTGGAGTTGCTATAATCAGTCTCCATGTGTGAGATTGTTGGGTGTGGAGCCTGATTATCTTCTATATTCAAAGGTATCACCGCATTGGACCCCAATTCCCTATAAAATATTCGTTGTAGGGGGGGTCCAGAAGGGGCAATTGTGACCTTTTGGGAGCCCCCCCCCCCCCCCCCGATGGGGGGATCGGGGTCAGCACCTTCGAAGCTAAGAATAGATGTAAAATTGCCTTGTAAAATGTTGTAATTTCATAGTCAATCTGGGTCGTTCATTAGGTGGAGATCTGATGATAGAAGTTATGTTTAATTTATGGTTTTTTGCGCTAGAAGGCAACCCCTCACTATATAAGAGGGAATTTTATTGTGTCTATGTATATTTGTATTCTGAGTGAGGAAGAGAGAGGAGATTGAGAGCAAAGAGGGAGTTATAGCGAATCTACTATAGGTTGTATCTCTTCAGTTTGATGGATAATATAAAAAGAAGGACTAGTTGTTTCTTTGTGGATGTAGCCCAAACTGGGTGAACCACATATATCTGTGTCTCTCTTGTTTTATGTGTTTTCCGTGTTTATATTTCTACAATATTTTATGTGTTCCATTGCTCTATAATATATAATTTTCTAACATTGATGAAGCATTACAGGAGATTAAAGTTGCAATATTTAGAATGCCTGAACAACATGTTTCATAGGTACAATCAAATTGGAGTACGTAGCTGCATCATGCACTCGAATGTTACAATGTGACCATTGAGGAAGGCAAATAAGATCCTAGGAACATCAATATTCCTGAGTGAGATGGATAGCATGAAGTCACGGGGCTTAAGGAAAAAGTCCCTGATATATCACAACCTTTGAAGACCAAGCAAGTAAATATTGGATTGGAAGCGAAACCTAAGTTCGCAAACATAGGCGACTATTGGGATGAAGATACAATGGAGAAAATCACGGAGTTATTACGAGAGTATAAGGACTTGTTTCCCACAAATTTCTTTGATCTAAAAGGGAGAGTAGGGAATCTGGGTGTCATGAAAACCACTCTAAAGCCAAATGTGAAGCTAGTGAAGCAGTGACCCTATCAATTGAATCCTAAGTACAAGGAAAAAGTACGTGAAGAATTAAATAATATGCTCACAGTCAGGATTATTGAGCCTTTTGAGGAATCAGACTGGGTTAGTCCCATGTTGGTTCAAGAAAAGAAGACGTAGGGTGATATTTGGATATGTGCAGACTTAAGGAATTTGAATGATGCTTGTGTCCATGATCCATTTCCTGTGCTATTTAGAAACTAAGTACTGGAAGATTTCAAAGGCCAGGAAGCCTATTCGTTTACTGATGAGTTCTCAGGGTATCATTAGATCAAGATCGTGCCGAAGGATCAGAGTAATATCACCTTCGCGACTGAATGGGGCTATTTTCAGCATACAGTTATGCCTTTCGAACTTAAGAATTCTCCTGTAATCTTCTCTAGGGTGGTAGTCGCATCTCTCAAAGAATTTATTCACAAGTTTTTGGAGGTTTATTTCGATGATTGGATAGTGTTTGGGTTAGTAAAGAGACATGTTTCCAGTCTTCACCTCATGTTGGATACTTGTAAAAAGTATAAGATATACCTTAATCTTAATAAATGCATATTATGTGTACCATATATTATCCTATTGGTTGGTTAAATATGTTGGACACCTAATCCTCAATGGGTTAGTGTGGAAGCCGAATAGACAAAAGGAGTCTAAGAGACCTTGGGATGTGGAACCCAACGGTCACATAATGTACTATAAATGTATATCTTTTGTTAACAAAAATTGTATTCTCATGTTTTATCCTTCATATTATTCTTGCTGCCCATGTGTGTTTAACATGGTATCAGAGCGGGCGATTTCTGGTCCTACTCCAATTTGAGCCACTAATTTTTTGTGGTCATTTTCTGTGAGTTTGTTTCAAAACCTCAGCATTATCTAGACTCTCTGAAATCTGCAACTATTATAACACAAGACCTAAATTTGGCTCTCTGCCCCACTAAATCTTGCTATTAATCATTCACCTATTGCTGCACCTTATTATAGCCTACCCCAGGTAGTGTCATATACGTTTTTGATATTGTCTGCACCCTCTATCAAGCCTGCGCCCTCTGTCAAGAGACTAGCTGCAAACGTTGTCTCACTGTGTCAGTGTCATAGACGTTTTACATTCTCTCGTCTGACCTGCTAGATACTAACCAAAGATTCAATATTGTTCAAGCTAAACTCAAACTTCTGTGAAATGCGATTCAAATGCTCCACTGCTCCATTGAAGCCATCTCATAATCCTGACTGCGTGATAGTTCTACCACTTCTCCGCTAGAAACCAGAACACAACACATATTTAATTGATCACTTCCCCATCCATCGAACGGCCTGGGCAGGAGTTTAGGGAACTCATTCTTGAGCTTGTTGGCATCCATCTCGTTATTGCTTCTGGCAACCACGATTACCTTGGCCTGCTCCTTCAGGGTGAAATTCTTCCAAGTATAGCTCGGATCGATGTAGTCCCTGTACATCTCTAGGATCTCGTTGTGGCTAACAATTCTGGGGTTCGTGAAACTCCAAATTCCGGTCAAATTCCTCTTCACCACCTCTATGGAAATCGGTAGAAGCTCATCGAGAATGGTCATGGAATTGGGGATGTTGACAACCTTTTCATAGCAGGAGATCTTGGTAATGAAGTTGTGAGGGTTCGACAGGTTTGAAGAAATGGGCATCCTCATTCGTAGAGTGCACATGTCCTCAAAGTTATTCAACAGATCTTCCACCATAGCCTTCGTCTTAGAATAGTAAGATCCCATGAAATTGGGCGTGTCCTCTGGATCTAGATGTATTAGCCTTAGGTTTAATATCCAAACATTGAGCTCCTATCTCTAATCTATGCCGATTCAAAGATATAGATCTACTACTGTTGCGATTATTGTATCTTCTTTCATTTTTCAATGGAAAAGAATCTCGAATGTAAGCCTCAAAAAATAAAAAATAAAAAAAACCTTTGATGCATGAGTTTCTCAAGTAGGAATGTAGGGAATGTAGGCAATTCTGGGCAACCATGATGATAGTTTGAATGTCCCCAAGCACAGTGTTTTGAATAGCCTTCATAGCTTCCTTCCCTGAAGAAATGTTCGACATTGTGTCAATAAGGAAAGATTCGCATTGTGTTCCTTGCAAGATATGTAGATGCAAAAGATGCATGCATCTAGTTCTTATTTTTTTCTATTTTCAACATGCCAGAGCTCCAGATAATCTCCTCCGCCTGTACGAAAAGCTCTGCGAATTTTTGGCATCCTGAAAAGACTTTTGAGTAGCATTGGTTTCGTCAAGTGCTTTCTTGTTGTGACTTTTTGCAAGGGTGGAAAATGTGTTCTTGTATATCTTGTGTGGAAAATGTCCATGTTTTGTGTTAAAAAGGTTGCTCTAGCTACAAGAGGAGGAACTTGATCAGAGATATGTGCTCCACCATTTGAGTTTGAATTGGAATTATTCTCCACGTATGTGAACCGAGAAGGGCAAGAGGCATCCTGTATTGCGGTAGTTGCACTTGAAGGAATGCTAAGTTCTTTTGACTTTTGATCATAAAGATACTCCTTTGGCTTAGTTGTAAGCTTTTTTTACACCAAGCCCACCAGTTTTATTTCCAACATTTCTCTTTGCTGCCAATTGTTTTTTAACTGTACTTGCAATAGCTGGAGGTTGAAGACCTACTTCAGCTTTATAAGGAACTACTTGAGGTGCATCAATTTCATCGTTGAAAAAAAAAAAAATCAGTTGCTAAAGTTGAACTCTTCCCAACATTGTTTTGAGTTATTTTGGATATAACTGCAAACAAGTTGTATGATTGTTTGGTTCTTTTTCATAGACATTGTTGCTATTTTTTGATATTCTATAAGACTTATATTCAAGAGATAGTTTTGATGAGCTAACGAAATTGGGTGCCAAAACTTGGTCTATTATAGATGCTATCACTGAGATTATATGACTATATCAGGTGTTGAGATATAAAAGTTTTCAATAAGAACCAATCTGCATTATTTAGTTTGTTGACTCCTTGCAAATTTTGAGAAATAAAGAATTATAGTGTTGAATGAATACTTAAGTTGCTTCCTGGTATGCTTCAAGACTCTCTTGGACTACTGTTAAGCAATTCAAGTTGATCCGGTTGCAGCATCTTCGAATTCTACCTGTTGTCTCTTGTTGCACACTGATCATTTGCTGCACATTTATAAGGATATTGTTGTGTACTGTGAGAGGGTATTACTTTTTTGCATTAAGAAGTAGTTGTGATCAGTTTTTAAGGTGTAAATCTGACACTGAAGAAAAAATGGCCAGAATCAATGAAGTATTAGAGTTCCTAAAAAATTTGATATTGTCTACTAATCATGATACATTAAAAGTCAACAAAGTTTATCTCATAGACATTCAGGGCTGTCTACAAAATGCACAAGAGAAAATTGATTTTTTGCAGTGCGAAACTCAGCTACAACAAGAAGAATTAAAACAGAGGAGTCATCCTTCTAAACCTGTTTCTATTCAGAAGAATGAAACAGACTCCCATAAAACAACAAGGTTACATGCAGATACAGAAACTCAGTCTGCACTTCCCAAGCCCATCATCAGACCGTGGGAACAGCTTGTCCACAACAAGCACATAACGGGTCTTGGATATGACAAGGACTTGTCCTTTCATATTCTAGACTACTCAAAGCACATTCAGTTTCAGAGTGCTGGATTCATTCATGACAGTTCACTGCCAACTGTTCCAGATTCTGCCCCTCTTCCACAACAACAACAACAACAACAAATTGTGAAATGCCAACACTGTGACCGAGTTGGCCATCTGAAAGATCACTGCTTTGATCTTCATCCATGTAAGCACTGTCATAAAACCACCCATTCTTCACACAGATGCTTCAGAAACAAACATCCTGCAAGAACAAAGATTCATCTTGGATGGATCGCTTCTTGGCAGTGGGCATCAACAGCCAAGAAGATACTCTAATCACATGTTAGAACTTGTTCCAGAGTATTGAACAGTCTTGCGGTTGAGTTTTCTCCATCATCTCACCTTGTATCTGATACGGGGGGAAATGATGGTCATCTACAAGCTTCAAAGCCACGTCAAGCGAGCCTGAGCCACAACCTGCCACACCAGTTCAGAGTTGTAGCCAGAAACAAAGATGCCCCTGAGCATGCCTTCATTTGGTAATCTAGGACACTTCCTCTAGTAGAAGACTTCAGCTTCTTGCCAGTTTTGGACGAATTCCATGAATGAAATTGAGGACACTTCCTCTAGCAGAAGACTTCATCTTCTTTCCAGATTTGGAAGAGTTCTAGGAATTGCATTAAGCATTACAGAGTTGTTGGTCATCCTTAAAACATCACAAGTTGAGACTTCGCTTTTTAGGTTGAAGTTCTCGCTTTTATGCAAGGTGAAACCTCCCTTTCATGGTTGAAGGTTTCCCTCTTCAAAACAATAGAAGCACTTCCTCTAGCAGAAGACTTCAACTTCTTGCGAGTTTTGGAAGAGTTCCAGGAATTGCACTAAGCAGTGTTGGTGGTCATCCTTAAACCACCACCCTTTATACCAACATTTCAAAGAGCACATTCAACCTAGTGCTGCCATGCATTTTTGTACATTTTGTATTACAACTCTCATCTTGGATTCATACATAACCCTTCGGATTAAGGGGGGGAATGTTGAACACCTAATCCTCAATGGGTTAGGTGGAAGCCGAATAGACAAAAGGAGTCTAAGAGACCTTGGGATGTGGAACCCAACGGTCACATAATGTACTATAAATGTATATCTTTTGTTAATAAAAATTGTATTCTCATGTTTTATACTTCAGATTATTCTTGCTTCCCATGTGTGTTTAACAAAATATTTCTTAGATCCTAATGATACTTTTGTATCTTTCTAACCTTGAGACCTATTCTTGGTATCTAGAGGATGAGTGTATCCTTAGAAGAGGGTCATACATTTTGAAGATGATTGAGTTGTTGATAGATCCTCCAATGGAAAGTATTATTTTCATAATCCATTGGTTGTGAATAACTGAAACCCTTTCATCTAAGGAGGATTTTATCCAGCATAGTTCTATTGAGGTCTATCTCAACACATAGGTGAGAAAATGTTACAATTCCCTCTCAAGCCTATTTGTATTTTCCTTGATAAAGCAGTTAAGTGAGTTCCCCACATCTGCTAAGATATCTAGATGTAGTAGATGAAGAGGCATATTTGATATTTTAGCCCAAATAGGAGTGGGAAAAGATGGCATTGTAAGAGGGTTAAAACCAATAAACCAAGGGATTATGAGAAGCCTAGATACGCCCCAAAAATAGGGATTGTGTAAAAACCCTACATTAATCTCGATGTTGTTTAAATTGCACCACAAATAAACCATTCGAGGAAAACAACATATCTACATTTTGGCTCCAAGTCTAATACACCCATTCCAAAGCATTCATGTTGAAGTCTAAATCCCATTAAAATGATAGAAAATGGAATTTTGCAAATATTCCTTGCAAGAAATGTGTGATTGAGGATGATCTACCATAATATATGGGATCTCTTCAACCTCATCAAGAATGAAAGCTAGCCCAGAGAGCTCTTTAGGAGTCGAATGAAAAATTCTAGTCTTAAGGGAATCCTTAAAGGATTTGGTATGAGAAACAAGGGGCGCACCCTCACCTTTCACTCCAACGATTAATCTTGAAGCCAGGAAGATGATAGTTTCCTTGATTATGCCATATTCATTGAGTAAGTTTCCTTCCTGAAGTCTCCTACTACCATAAAGGTGTTGCATAAAAACATAGGGGAGGTATGTTTGATCTTGAATTTTGAAACAACAAAGGATACAAGATAGATTGTATTTGCCTAAAAATAGAGAGTACCATAAGGGAATAGATGCATGAAGACTGAGAAATATGAGACATATAGAGTCATGGCCTCACATTACCGTAGGAAGCATCCCACAACAACAACAAAAAATCCCATTATTTATCAGATCTACATTAAAATCTCCTCGATGGGGGTGATCATTTGGGGGGCTAGTTGTTGGTGCCTTAGATTGTGGAGATAGAGGGGCCTCCATGCGCCACATGTATGCAATGAATATCCTTTGGAACCCTACCCCGCTCCTCGTGAGTTATTTTTAATATCGTGTAGGGACATGAAAGAGGTCATTCGCGGGCGTTGGGTGATGAGAAGAGAGAATCAGAAGAGAACGATGTGTGGTTTGCTTGCATCCTGACTTAGGTTGTGGCTTGAGGCAATAGAATAGGATGAGACCGTTAAATGTGCCTGGAAGGGGAATTGGCACCTGCATCAAGTATGGACATGGGATCCTGGGGAATATTTCTTTGTTCACCGTGATAAATTATTTGGTTTCGGGACAGGATTGCATGGTTCAGGAGCAGACACAAAATTTTCCCTTGTCCATCTCTATCTTTGGTTTGTGGAAACATTAGATCATCAATTTATTGGGGAGAGTGACTTAAGGTGCCATATATGGGGTTATAGGAGCTCCGTGGACTGTGGGACCTGTGGCGTGCCTTCATATGTCTTTGTTTCCTGTGGTTACGATGTTGGTGCTTGGGACTTCAGGCTCTTTCCTAACTAGATAATATTGGCCAACAACTCTTGTATATTAAGTGGAGGTTTATTTGAGTATTGCCATTTCAGTATTTCATGGTGTGTTTCTTTGGTTAGGAAGTACGATTCTTGTGGTAGTGCGGCCAGTGTTTCTGGTGCTGGTAGTATGCCTCGATAGCGAGGGTGTGCCTACACGGGGGGTGTCAACCCACATATGGATGAATGACAGTAGCATGGAGAGCCTAACTCAACCTCTGAGTCGACTGTGACCCACCACTCCACTATGGATATGGCCCTGTCTCCAACCCACTCCTCGAGCCACATAGAAGCTTTGGTCACCTTGGAGTCCATCATGGCCCAGCTAAATAACATACAGCTCAACATTAATACACTAAGGGAGTAGAGGTATGAGGACAAGAACGAATTGGTTTCTTATATCAATGACCTCCAACATGTGCAGAATGAGACCCTAGACTCTGTGGATGGTCTCCAGCGTCAACTTCAACACACAAATGACCATCTCCACACCTTGGAGATTCAGGTGGAACACACCGATTACCATATGCATGAACATGTTGCTCTCTTTGTTTCACCTCTTGCGTTTCCTCCCAATCCCCCTGCTTAATGTGTATTTCTGAGACATGTAATTTTTCTCTTTTTGTGTCGAAAATAACCAAAGACACTAACTTTCTTGGCTTCTCTTCAAGATTCTTATTGTTTAGAGTAAGGTTTGTGCCACATATTATGCCTATGAAGTTGTATTTTATTATAGTGGTGATGTATTTTGTTGACACTTATGCTATGATATTATAACGAGTGTTTTTTACCGACAAAAAAAAATTGCATTAAAATCCACAAGATGAATAAGATTCCTTCCAATGGCATGGTCCTAGAGTGAAGGATATCTTAAGAAAAAGGCATTGGTGTAATTTGGGTTTCTGTCATAAACATTAGCGGATCTAGCGTATTGGTGTGTAAAACACCACACCTTATCCTTGGTGAAGTTTTCACTTGTTAATCAAACTTCCATGATACCATTAGGGAAATGGGATAATGGATTTTTTTTTTACTTCTTCTCCAGTTGTTCAAACTCATTTTATTCATATCGCCGAGATGTTTCCAGTAATGTAAAAAAATTTCCAGTTCATATTCTAGGATCTCAAGTTATGCTTCCTTGAATTTTCATTCCTTTAAAATTACCATCTTTATCCCTTTTTTGCCACGTGGTGCTCACGTGATCTCCATGTGGCATAACATCACATGTGGTGCTCTTATTAATAAGGAGCAAATATGCTTTTGTGATTGACTTTATTTCTGCATAAGTATGCCTATAGGCATAAACTCCTTATATTTAGTTTAACTCTATTGAGATGCAAAAACCCCATCGTAAAACCTAAGATGTACTTTATTGGCCAACCATTTATAAATGTGGTATGTCATTTGATACATACAGGCTTTATCTACGGTGGGCCAATCCATATGTGGGCTTGCATCTATATATGCATATATATCATACTTAAATATGTGTTGATGCATAGTGGTGTGCATTAGCTATATATATATATATATATATAGATAGATAGATAGATAGATAAAGGAAACATATGAAATGGGGCACTTATCAATGAAAAATAAGAACTCGTTATGTGCATAACAAAGATGCAACACTATGTTAAGTTTAAAAAACATACAACCAAATTATTCAAGCTTATGAGACAGTGCCATCCATGGCAGAGAAATGTAGAGTTTTATTCCTGTTGAAGGAATACAAAAATAAAAAATATAGACTCAAGGATTAGGGCATATTTTTCTATAAACTTGTGAATGTATCCATGCAAAGTTGACAGGCCAATAGGGCTATAAAGGGGGAAATCCCCAGTACTCTTATTGAAAAATATAGACAAAAGTAATGAGATCTTACAACTATCTCTCCATTATGCCACTGTATTTACGCAAGGATTCTACATGTTGGTTACTGCAAGCACATAACCACTACAGACTCATACTGGTCTAGTGCTTTTAAAAAAGTCCCAACAACATATTAGTTAGTTATGTAAACTGTGAAAATGCTGACAATGTTATTCACATCAAAAGAATTAATTCAAATCATAAATGTAGATGCATATTAATTATTATTGAAGAACAATATAAATACTTATCTCAAGCACTAGTGGCAATGATTTTGGGACTACAACTCTCCACCCAACCATAGAAAAGTTTCATCCAATCCTCACTTGCAATTGTCACCCCTAAGCCAGGTTCTAGAGACTGAGCACCCTTTTTTCTTAGGGTTTTAAAACAACTACCAGTTGAACTAGGTACTCTAGATACTTTTCCACCTCCAACCACATATTGAGTTGCAATAAACAAGGTTCATAGAGATTCTAAAGACTTGTTGTCTTCACCATTCAAGGTTATAGAATTGTGGTTCTAGCCAACATGGGGACTCCAAAACCAATAATAAACCAAACATTCAGCGAGGAGCCTTCAAAATCTCTCCAAGAATTTATAGGAATAATTCCTCCACCTCATCCCTCAGGGATTTGTGAGAAACACCATGTCCACCCTCTTGCCAACTGAGGACTAGAGGGGAAATTAATTCCCGACCTGGAAGTGATTCCTTCCTACTCCCTTACCAAATAAAACATCATTCATGTGTTTTGTTTTGTAAGCTGGGGAGTTACCATTTTCTATTAACAAAATTGAAACCACTACAATCTTAAGGTGGTCTCAACCTGCCACGAGGGGAAACCGGGTTTCTTAACCACCTGTAGTTTTTTACTGCTAACCAAAAATAAAAAGTTTTCAGTCTATCTTTCCAGGATTTGTAAACATCAGCCTTATATCTGTTACTATTGTCATATGACTGCAAATAAAAATTAACAGAGATCCTACACATAGCTAATGGAAACTAAGAACGGAAATTCTTCAAAAAAACATGCTTTTTCTTCATTGGTTCCTTGCATCTTCTTGCTGCTCCTTCTCCTTCTTGATTACCAAGCCACTCGCCTCTAGCTGCTGCTGAATATCTTCTAGCCTCTTGTCCTGCATGAGTAGGGTGATTAGAATGTTCTTAATCTCTTTTTTCAGATTTGGGATCCCCTGTGATAATTCAGCCATTTCCAAGGCTATCTGCTCCATAGCCTTAGCCATAAGCCTCTTCATTACCCAATATAAGTGCAAAGGTTGTTTATATAATGTCATTTGGCCACGAGTATGTCCTGGATCCGGCAGGAGATACACCCAGTCCTCCATTTCCTCCTCAGACTGGGCCTGTATTGCCTCTTCCTCCCAATGCTTAGTTATCCTTTTGATTTTCGGGTTTGTCTTCTCGCAGTATGCTCTCTCAGCTGCCTGAACCTTTGTCCCAATAGTTTTCCTTCCCTTCCTACCTGCCCCTTCAACGCTGGTTTCCTCGTCTTCCACCGTGCCTTCTCGGCAGCAGTGACCCTGTCTGCTTCTTCCCTCTACTACTCCCCACCTCCTCTGGCCTCCCCTGCCTCGTCGACCTCGCCCTTGAATCCGTCTTCCTCTCTATTCCTTAGCTTCCCGTTCCTGACTTCCTTCGGCTTCCTCCCTTCCTCTTTTCATGGTACTACTCCCTGCGTCTCTCCCATTCCGTCCACGATTTCCAGTCCCCTGTTCTACCTTCTCATTTTCCACTTCGACATCTTCGCTCCCGCTCTCTGAATCATCATACACTGGTATGTAAAACTGTTATGTATCCTCCTCCATTATTCCTTTACCCTTCGCATCCTGGTTCCCTCATCCCTGGTTCCCTTCTCCTACCCTGCTCCTCATCCATCTGCCTACCTTCATACTGCCTTCTATCGCCATTCTTCCCTCGCATCTTTGTATCCTTCTCCGTGTCCCTGCTCTTTCTATTCGGCTCCTGAATCCTCCCTCTCTCCCGACTGTGTGCGGCTGATTATCGCCACCCTCTCCCATTTCTCTGCATGCAGTTTTCTTCGTTCCTCTTTGCCACCCTTTCTCCCTTATGCCTCCCCTCCTTCTGCGCTTATACCTTACCTCCCTTACTGCTCTGCTGTCCCATTCTCCCATGCTATCATTCCCCTATCTTGTTTCTGACATACTGACGGCTCTACCGACCTCCATCTGTACCTTTCCGTCCCTTCGCCTTGAGCGGAGATCCTTCTCACTGATCCATTTGCCTGTGGTAATCATTCCCTGAACCCCATCTATTCCTACCTGCCTGACACACCATCGATCATTAATTGCCCGACTTGCCACCTTGCTCATCCCGATCGGGTGTCTTGTCCTCGCTCTTTCAAACTGTGACTGATTCATTATGATCCTGGGTAATTATGTTTTTAAGTTCTCCCCAGCTTTGATCCACTTACAATGAGGGCCAGCTCCTGTCCAAACTTCTGGTCGCCTCTTTACTCCCCCAATTAGCCAAAAGGTCCGCAACCCTGTTCCCGTTGCGTCTCACATGATTTATTATTTTGTATTCGATTCTGTTTAGCAGATCCACTATATATTGAATAATTCCCGATGTCCTCCAGCTTTTTGCAACTTGCTCCCAGCTCTTTCCATCCTTTAGTTTGCGCAACATCCCTATTGTTATCTGTGAATCCCCTTCTATCTCCAGATCCATGTATCTATTTCTCACTGCTATTCTCAATCCTTGGTGTATCACCCAGAGCTCCGCTTCATTGTTTGTCATTTCGCCTCCCCATTCCGCGAAAACCCACCTTGTTTTTCCTTTTCTATCTATTAAGATACCTCCTAAGCCTGCTAGTCCAGGGTTACCTTTAGACGCCCCATCAAAGTTCAGTTTTATGAAATGCTCTCCTGGATACCTGAATTGGTTGGGACTTTGTATTTGAGGGTTGCTTCTATTCTCTTTTCTGGGATAAATCATACTAAATTCCATATTTAAGTTGGAAACTATTCCTCCTTCCTCTTGGTTCATTCTCCAGTCCTCCTCTTCCCATGTCTTGGATAGAACCATTTCTTTAATCGATTTGCACACCTCCTCCCAAATTCTTTCAGGTTGATAGCTTTGTCCCCTGAAAATTCTCCTATTACGTTCTTTCTAGAGGAACCATATCAAAAAACCTACCGATAAGTTCCATATTCTTCTTATTACTTTGCTGTGAAATTGTCCTTTGCCCCATTGCATTATGGTGTTCTGAATGCTGCTTGGATCTCTCATTATCTTCCCAAAAAGCGATCCGATCTTCTCCCATAAGTTTCTTGCATAAAGGCATTTGTTTAGTATGTGCTCCTGGTTTTCCTCTTCTCTGCTGCATAGGCTACATCTCGAGGGCCCATAATAGCCTCTCTTCTGGATTTTATCCCAGGTTAGAATCCGACCCTTACTAACCAGCCATGCGAATATTGTGATTTTCGGCCACCATTTTCCTTCCCATATTATTCTCCAATCCATTGCACCATCTTCCCTTTCTTGTTTTTTTTTTAAGTAATAGGCTTCTTTTACTTTAAAAGTTCCTTTCATTGATCTTCCCCATCTAAGAATGTCCATTCCTGGTCAAGTTTTAATTTTTCTCAATTCTACTTCTTTAATGTAAATTTTCTCCAGTTCTTGGTTTATATTATCAAACCATTCCTATGGTTTCCTCCAAGTCCTCCATATTCCACTGTTCTCTTCATTTTGCCAATAATCCCTAACATACTTCATACCTGCCCTCTTCGCTTTCTGTTGAATTTCTTGTAAGGTTTGTATCTATGACATTTTATTTCTCTGCTGCCATCCATCCTCCCAAAATTTGGCGCTGCTTCCTTCACGGATTTCCCAAAAAGCATGTTTGTTGAACACATCTCTGTTCCGACTTGCCAATTCCCATATAAAGGATCCTTTTGGGACTTCTTCAATTCTCATTCTGCCTTCTATTGAGTCCGGCATGTTATATTTTTTTTCCCAAATTTTTTTCCACACATCCTTTCCTCCTTGTACCCATCTCCACCATAATTTGGCTCCTAAAATCTTGTTTAGCATTTCCGGATCCCTTATACCTAATCCTCCTTCCTCTTTTCTTTTCACCAGGTTTTTCCATGAGACTAAGGCCCATTTCCTCTGTTTTTTAGGTCCTCCCCAAACAAACTTCCCGAATATTTCTTTCAATTTTGTGCACACTCCTTTGGACGCTGCTCTGATGGACAGAGGGTAGATAGGGATCGATTGCAGGACCGATTTTAACAGGACTATTCTATTGGCTATGTTCAAAGATCTAAATGACCAGCTTGCCAGTCGGTTCTTTATTTTATCTATTACACCCTGCCAGTTTTTCATCCGGGTGGGGTGTATATCCAACTGGTTCCCCAGATACTTGGTGGGGAGATCCCCCTGTCTGAAGCCTAAAGTTCTCGTTAGATGAGCTTTGATAGAATCAGGGGTGTTAAATATAAATTTACATGATTTTTCTTTATTTATCTCCATTCCTGAAGCCTCCATGAAGATTTCAAGTACTCTTTTGATATTCCTTACCTCTTTTATAGAGACTTCTCCAAATAGCATTATGTCATCTACAAATTGCTGATGCGTTATTGCCAAATTGTTTCCCCATGGTTCTAAGACTTTAATTCTCTTTTCCCTTAGCTCTCTTTTGATAATTCTCCCAAGCCCTTCAGCTGCCATTATAAATAGAAAAGGAGAGATTGGGTCTCCTTGTCTTATTCCCCTTGTTGCATTAAAGGTATTCAATGGGATACCATTTACCAGTATTGAGAAGATCGGTGTTGAGATCATGCTGTAGACCCATTCAATCCATCTCTTTTCGAAACCAAATGCTTCAAGCACCATTCTAAGATATCTCCAGCTCAAGCAGTCATAGGCCTCTGATAGATCTAGTTTTATCATCATTCCCCGCTGCTTCTTCTGATTTAGGGAATGAATCATCTCCTGTGTAACTACTAGTCCATCGAGTATTTGTCGCCCCTCGACAAAGCCAGTTTGTTCAGGAGAGATGATATTCGGGAGTAAAGGCTTTAATATTTTCACTATCAGGGTAGCTATAATCTTATAAATGACATTGCATAATGCTATTGGGTGAAATCCTTGTGCATCCTCCGACTTATTACTTTTAGGGATCAGGGTTAGAAAGGTCGAGTTAATACCTGGCCATATCTTTTGCTTCATTCTTGATTCCTCGACATCTTCTAAGATATCCTGCCCTAAGAAGTGCCAGCCTGCCTGGTAGAATTCTACGGTAAACCCATTGGGCCCTGGAGCCTTGCCTTTTTTCATATTCATAACAACTTCCTCAATCTCTTCCATAGTAGCTGCCCTCATCAACGCCTTCTTCTGTTTATTTGTTATGAGTCTTGGTATTTCCTTGCAGATATGTTCAATTGCTTCTCCCCATGCCTCTTGTGGTTCAATGAGAATTTCTTTATGGTAATCCACTAGGACTTTTTCAATTCCTCCCTGTTCTATTACCCGTTCCCCCTTCGCATTTTTAATTGAGAAGATCCGATTCCTTTGTCTATTTTGTATCATCGCTTGATGAAAAAATTTTGTATCCCTTTCACCCTCGCACAACCATTTAATCCTTGACTTTTGCCTCCACATAATCTCCTCCTGTTTTCTCCTCTCTTTCAATTGGTTGATTATTCTGCCCTCCTCCTTACTCCGCTCTTCATCCCTTCCTTCCAAGATTATTCTCTACTAAATGTCCTCTTTCTCCAATTTCTATTTTTCCTCCATGATGTTCCCGAACTCCTCTTTGTTCCACTTTTTAATTTTACCTTTAATTTCCTTGAGCTTCAATTGAATGGTATGCATTTTTCCTTTCCCTTGAACTATACTCTGAGTCCACCATTCTTCCATTTTGCGTAAGAAATCGGGATTTCTGAGCCAAAAAACCTCAAATCTAAATGGTTTCTTACCATTGTTTTTCTTGATATCAATTTCTAGTCGAATCGGCCAATGGTCCGACCCTAGTCCTGGAAGGATTTTCGTTTCTATGAATACATCTCCGTTCAATATTTGTTCAGATAAAAGAAACCTATCTAATCTCGAAGCTATCTGACTTTTTCCTCCCCTCCTATTATTCCATGTAAAGACCCCGTTAGTTGTGGGAATATCAACTAGTCTTTGTTCTGTTATTAACTCATTAAACTCCTCCATGCTCTGATCTGGTCTCCTTATACCTCCTTTCTTCTCTCCTAAGTCGTGAATCAAGTTAAAATCTCCTCCTATTATCCATAAGTTACCAGGGATGATTCGTCTTATTACCTGCACATTCTTTAGGAAATCCTTCCGATCCCTGGGTAAGTGGGGGCCGTAAACCCCTGAAATAAGAATTCTTTCCTCCATTCCTGTCAGCCTAAAAAAACCTGTTAATATTGTAGGGAGGCTAATCCAGTTCTCAAATATTACCTCCTCAGGATTCCATATAATTGCTAGACCCCCAGTTGAACTGACCGCATCTTGAGCCATTACCTCATATTTAGGTCTCATCCTTTTCATTATTTCTTGCAGCTGTTGCTGGTCCATTTTTGTTTCCTGAATTAGCATTATGCTGGGTTTGTCCTTCTTCAATCTCTCCTTTAAATATCTCTTCTTGCCCTTACTATTGAGCCCCCTGATATTCCAACTTGTAATTATCATTTATAACTTTTTGAAGGTTGTTGAAATACCTCTGACAGAGGTATCACTCTACCTGAATTGACTAGTGTTTCTCCCACTGCTTGAATCGTTTCATTTATTGTTCGTCTGCCTCTCTTTCTGCCCCCTTTGCCACTACCGTCCATTCCCAGGTTTTGATTTCCCTGTGATCCTGTTTGATCTGCTCCGATCTCTGGAATACAACCTTTCTTCTCTTTGTATTTCTGGAACGCTTCCTTATATTGTTGTTTCTGTGAATCCGGTATGAATCTTTCATCTAGGTTCTTCCATTCTTCAAGAAATTTCTTCATTATTCTTTCCTCTTCGGTCTGATTATCTTTTCAATTGTCTGATCCCCTCTGCATTTGTTCCACTGTGTTCTCCTGGCTTTCTCCCATCTCGACTTCTGCTTCTCTGTTCTGGCTTATACTTTTACCTGTTGTCTCGATTATGATCTCCATTGGTGCATTTTCATCATCCTCTTCTTCCTTCTTTCCACCTTCGATTTCTTCTTCCTCATCCTGAAGGACCTGAAACTTGTTCTGGTTTTCAGCTGGTATATTCTTTTCTTTTGGTTGTCCTCTTGTTCCCTCTGATCTTGGTTTTTTTCCTTCTCTGAACTTCTTTGAAACCCTTTTCGCCTATATCTGATCCTTCTACTTTCCTTCTTTCTTCCTCCATAATTCTTGTTGCTTCCCCCTCTCTATTCTATGGGCACTGTTTGTATATATGTCCATACTCATGGCACCTTCGGCATCTGAAGGGAATGTGCTCATAATCTATTAGTTGTTGCCATATTTCATCATGGTATTCCACTTCTATATATTCTGGCAGGGGTTCTTCTATGTTCATGTACACACATATCCTAGCGTAAGATGTGTACTTCCCTCTTTTGGTCGACTCTGCCACTTTGAAGAAAGCTCCGATTGAGTTTCCAATCCCTTCCAATATCTCAGGGTCCCAAAATTCCATTGGTAACAGAAACAATCTGACCCATATGGGTGCTGCCAGTAGTTTATCAGCATCTAGGTTGTATCTATCCTCCCAATGCCTCATAAATAGTCCAACATTGTTCATGAAGTATGGCCCCTCCTCGAATATTCTCTCCTTGTCTTCTAGGTTTGCAAAAATGACTGTAAAAAAGCCCTTTGCTCCTAGTTTTAGATCTATATGTCCTTTTGGCTTCCACCTTAGTCGAATCTATTTTGTTAGATCCTTTTCAGATGGCCAAAACCCTATAAACTTACAGATCAATGCATGATCCTTCATATAGCAGCGGTAATCTTCCAGTTTATTGTTAGGTATTACGTACCTTGGTTTTTTCTGTGCCCTAGGTAAGCACCTGTTTCCCATTCTTGCTTGCCATCGGTTTCCCAGCACTGGTACATCTCTGTCATTCTCTTTCTACATTCCTTGCTTCCCCCCTCCACTGGTTTCGCCTGCTACCACGTTTCTGAAGGAGGGGATCTCTCCCCTCCCCTGATTTCCATCCATTGATCCCTTCAGCCCCACCCAATTTCTTTCTCCCTCCCGCCTTTCTGTTTACCTTTACTGATCTTCATCTGCATTTGATTAATCCTTCCTCTCTCCTCCCGAGCCTCCTTACCTCGCCCCCGTGACTCTGCTATCCCGTTCGCAGAAACCCTAGCCGCGCCGTTGCCTCAGGTCCGCCATCGCCCAGTATTAATCCCTTGTTGGAAAAACCTCAAAAACATCATTCATGTGTTATACGACATTCTTCTTGGCCTTTTTATTTTGATCCCCTTTGTCTTGCACTATGTTCTCTCTCCTTTTCTAGATATTCTCTCTCTATGTTTCTTCTCTGCTCCTCCTCAACAATTGTATTTTATCTTTGTCTCAATTCTCAGTTGCATTCTCCTTAGCAATTATAATTATTCTATGTTTGATGTACAATCCCCGCTCCTTGGATCCTCTTCACGTTGTTGCGCAATTAATCCTTTCTTTATTTCTTGAATCCTAGTCTCTTCCTTTTCTCTTGCATTGTCTGACTTTTTGCATGAGTCCCCAATAAATTCGAATGAAAATAAGAAGAGTTCCACCTATCCAGTTTTCCCCTAGAATTTTTTTATTAGTAGCTTCTTGCAATGGGTGGCTAGTACACCTCACGAGCTGGTAGCCTATCAATTTACTCTTTAATTTCTTATCCTCACTACCTTTTCTAGTGTTACAAAGCAAGGATGGCCCTCATCCTTTCTCTTGCAGCTCCATAAATTCTAAAAATACCAAACCATTAAAAATGCACCATCTAGGCTTTAATGTTTGTCATAAGCAATCCAAATGTCCTTCAGCAAGAAACCTCCCCGACCTCTGGAATCTATGTCCATTGACTTAGCCTAGAATTTTCAAATATTTACATAAAATATTACAATGCAATTCACAAATGGAAAATGACCATGGTTGTCACAAACCCCTCCCCCTTGGGAGAACACCATCCTCGGTATTCAATGACACATATACAACAAAAACACACTTGAAAAATAGTCATAATCTTTCATGGATATTTATATGGTCAACTCTTTACAGTATTCGTAATGTTCTATGAATTTTCTTCCACCATAAAACAAAAGGTATGATAAACATCAATTTATAATTCCATCATCTTCCAATGGTCCTCTTTGCAGTCTTTGGATGCTTTGGATGTGTCCATTCCAACTTGTATCACTCTTTTCCATGGATTGTTTTCTGCCTCCAATGCCTAGCGTTGCCATCTTGCGCTCCTTATTCCTTCAGTGAACAATTCTCAACTCATTGTCTCTCGGGCACACCCCCAATGTGCTTTTGATTCCAACTAGTGATGCTAATGACAAAAGTAAAATTTATTTTCCGACCTTCCTTTCTCTATTTTCTAGTCCCTTGAGAAATCTGATAACCCTCTTCTATGAAATCACTCACCTTCCAAGTTTAAGCATCCCCTTGTCTACTTCCCAGCCCCTCAAGTGAATTGTTCCTTCGTAAGGTTTCCTCACATTAGAAGGGTTCTGAAACCAAGGCATACCCCTACCTCAAAACTATCATATTGATCCTAGCACACTTCATGGAAATCAATGGACACAATTGGGTACCTGCATCTTACATTGGCCCTCTTCCTAAAGTCATTTACCAAAATATTGTTGCATGATCCAATTCCTTTTATTGCTACTACTAACACTCTTCTATCTAGCTCCAACCACCCAGAACAAGAAATTTCCATGTTTTCCATTCTATTTTAGTTCTTGTTAAAACAAATCAAATTATCCCATAGCCCCAAGGGTTAGCTCAGTTGGTCAAATTCAATGCCTCGCATCAGGAGGTCACAAGGTCCAATCTCCTTGAAGCCCTTTGGGTTAGGTCTTTCTAGTGGACTACAGGGCTAGATTCCCTTCGGGGTCGATCAACCCAAATTTTTATGTGGATGTAGCGCCACCCAATGACCAGGGTGTTTGTGAACCACAACCTAGAAAAAAAGATGTCAAATTAGCCCATAGATCAAACCATCATGTCTAAAAATATCACATTCAGTTAGCTTAAAACCTAAACATCATAATTCAAAGCCTTAAGATTGTGTTCATAATGTACAAATTCAAAACTAAATGAAATATTGATACTTATATTTAAATTATTCTTTGCTCCTATCTTTATACACACTCGACTAGTTGTCCAACCAGGTAAGTGTCTAGTGGACTTTGCTCTTCCCATACACACACTGGATCGGTTTCCAAACCCAAAAATCACCCAATGCCTTCTTTTATCTTCTCTTCTATATGTAGGATAAGTTGTACAAGGAAACAAGGGAATTCAAAGGTTCACCTCCACCCTCCCATATCATGGGAATCTAAAGGCTCACCTCCACCCTTTGATGAATATAAATATATATAAACCCATTCACCACCACGCGAATATGGGCACTACTAAACCAGGAAGTCACTACCCAACTAGGTATTCTTTTATCGACAGAATATTATCATTGAGAATCTAGAAGCTCACCTACCTCCACCTAACACATCACACATCACAAGTGCCCAGATAGTCCCATACTTTCCTGCCCCAAACACATTACATAACATAACATGACATAGCACATAACATGTACACATAGCACAATACATGAACATATGGAACAAATCCACATATACATATCACGTGCACATATACACATGGCTCAACACATTGTAACATAGAATCTAGAGACCACATTGTCTCTATTTATGTGAACCAGGCCATATTAGATCTAGTCTCTTTCCCACGCTTCACTGTTTGCATCCACATTCCCAATACAAGATATGTGGTGTTTTTAACTATCCATGCTTGTCTCACCGTGCCATAGATCACATTGCTTTCCTTTTGTTGATATAACCTTCAACATTCCCTCTCATAATATAAAATTGGAATAATATAAGAATCATATTAACACGATATTAAAATCATAGATCATCTAGGGCTACTTTTTCCCAATTAACTCCTCACATAGTCAGGAATCGAAAAAATTTGATCCATTCATATCCTAAATGTATAAGAATAATCAATCACACTTTCACAATAATGATACACACAATAAATTGTCATTCAAAATGCAACATATATGTTTATTTAAGGTTAAGAGAGCTTCCTTTATCCATGCAGAGCATGCATAATATTGAGAAAAATAGTTCCCAAATTTTCCAGGGCATTTGTTATCTCAATCCCATTTACTTTACCTTTTCTTTTTACCTTTTTCATGGTTTTTTGCCACTATTCATTTATCCCTGTGGACCCAACTAGCCCAACTGGCTATCATATTTTTCTTTCCTGCATTCGACTACCCTTTATTCATGCATTGGGCTTTATCCAGATCTTATGTTACTTGTTGGGTTCCACTTAGCTCTTCATGAACTCCATTATTTTTCCACTTTCCCCAACAAATTCCCAAGACCCCCAGAACATAGAAGGAAGGAACAAGAAGATAATTAAGGAAACATAGAAGTTCAAACAATAATACAAAACCATAAACAAAGTGACATGGCCATGCACCACTCAATAGTCAAATGACATATAAAACATAAATCCAATAGAGGAACACAAAACATTGAATGATCAACAACCATACCCAATCAACCCCATGAGTTATGGTGTTTTCAATCCTGCATGAATAAAACTTAGTCTTATCCTTCATCAAGATTTCTGTAGGAATTTACAGGGTAAGTTCCTCAGACGGAACACCAAAAGGACACCGCTCACAAACAGATCACAGATCAATACACCAGTATTTTGACGTGGTTAAAACCCTCAGAGAGGGAAACAGTCCACGGCCTGCACCAACGTGGCTACTACAGGCAATTTATTAATAAAAGAATGAAAATTTACATAAGCTTCTCTCATGCACGGTTAACCTACAAATGACCCTCCATGCGCTTTAAATAGAATTCATGGACCAATCGGGTGTCAAGCCACGGATCAAGTGTCGGTAATACCGAGGAGAGAATGAACCGTCGGATCACTACATATCGTGACCGTCGGATTGTAAGTTACAAAATGTACAACGGTAAAGAAACACACTTTACCTATCTCTATACTAGACCAAGTTGAACTTAACTATTTCCTATGTGTCGGAATATCCTAACATCCCCCCTTAAGAACAACTTGGGATAGGATTGAAGGATTTACAAATATGACACAATAGGAGAAGGAAGGAGGCAATAGAGCCTATCCCCCCTTAGTGACAACCTCCTGAACTCCAACCATAAAACGAAGTTTAGTAAACTTCGCCTCTGTGAGAGCCTTTGTAAAGATGTCTGCAACTTGATCATCTATTGAACAATATTGCACTTCAAGAACATGGTCATGAATGAGCTTTCTGATGAACTACATGTGTAGTTCAATGTGTTTGCTATGCTGATGCTGGACTGGATCTTTGCATAGTTGAATGGCACTTTGATTATCACACCAAAGTGTAGTCAGATGCTGTGCTCAAAACCAAATTCTGATAGGATCTGACGAAGCCACAAGGCTTCCTTACTAGCTTCCACGGCACCACGATACTCTGCGTCTGCTGACGAAAGAGAAATGGCAGCCTGTTTCTTAAAAGCCCATGTAATAGGTCCTGAACCAAGAGTGAAGACATAACCGGCAGTAGACTTCCGATCATCAGGGTCACCAGCCCAATCAGAATCAGTTAAACCAACTAATAGAGGAGCTGCTTTGGCACTGTAATGAATCCCAAACTGTACTGTACCTCGAACATAACAGAGTATTCTTTTAGCTGCTTTCCAATGACTTTCTCGGGGGTTTTGCATAAAACGAGCAACAAGGCCAACAACAAAGGAAAGGTCAGAACGAGTATGGGTTAAATACAAGAGTTTTCCTACAAGTTGACGGTATAAGGTAGCATCAACTTCAGGAGAAGTACAAGAGACTGAAAGTTTGACTCCAGACTGAAAGGGAAAAGGAGCTGGCTTACAATCTTCCATGTGAAAATGACGAAGAATATCACAAGCATACTTGGACTGGGAAAGGGAAATACCCTCCTTGGGTTGCAAGACTTGAAGACCGAGAAAATAATGTAAGTGTCCTAAGTCTGTCATGTCAAATTTCTTTTTAAGGCTGGACTTCACATGGTTTATAAGGTTGGGATCACTACCAGTAAGAATAAGATCATCAACATAAAGAACAAGGATGATAAGAGAGTTGCCCACTTTCTTGGTGTAGACAGTGTTGTCAGAATAACACCTAGAAAAGCCAGATTCTAAAAGAAAGCTATCCATTTTGGCATACCAAGCCCGAGGATCTTGCTTGAGACCATAAAGAGATTTCTTAAGTCGACATACAAGGCTGGAGTCTGTTTGGATGAAGCCAATGGGTTGTTCCATATAGATTTCTTCATGCAAGTCCCCATGCAAGAAGGCAGATTTAACATCCATCTGATGGACTTCCCATTTTAAAGAGGCAGCAAGGGAAAGAACGAGGCGGATAGAGTTCATTTTGGCAACAGGGGAGAAGGTTTCAGTGTAGTCAATGCCTTCAACCTGTGAAAAGCCCTTAGCAACAAGACGAGCTTTATGTTTATCAACTTTCCCATCTGGTCCATACTTGGTTCTGTAAACCCATTTACATCTAACAAGTTTGCGTCCCTTTGGTAGAGGAACAAGATCCCATGTATCATTTGCCAACAATGAATGATATTCTTCATTCATAGCTGCTTCCCAATGTGGATGGCCTGAAGCTTCTGCAAAAGTGTCAGGATCATGAATTACTGGAGCTTGAGCCAGTAAAGAAGAGGCTCTTTCAAACTGAGAACGTGTACGTCGCTGATCTGTAGGATCACCGGCAAGATCACCTGCTGCATCCCGAGTAGCACGGACCCATCTTGGAAGTTGAGGATCCTGAGAAGGTGGGGGAGGATTGTCATCCTCACTTTCATAATCTGAAGAAGAAATGTTTTCAAAAGTAGAAGAGATAGGAAGAGGTGGCACATCCGCCGGACTAGGCTCGCAGGC
>APFE030531583.1:0-10018 GCA_000404065.3 Pinus taeda | reverse complement strand
TTCTTTGAGAAATGTCCTTCATGTTTTACAGCTCTATAGTTATACAATCACTTTGAATTCACCTAGTGCTCAGACTTCCTGTGTATACTTATGAGTTGATGGTTCTTTGAGAAATGTTTTGAGTGTTTAAACATTACATGCCTTGACTTCCATGAATGAGTAGTTGATAGTTTACTGAAATGGTGCTTGACTCCATGAGCCCAATGGAAGAAATGTTATGTTGTATTTGCAACTATCATGTTTATTTAAGTTCTCATTACAAGAGTTAGCCCTCTTAGTTTTTAAAGAAATATCAGTAGTTTATTTTGAGAGAGCCCTCTCAGGTTAGGGAGGCTAATCCTTAGCCAAGAGTCTGGTCTGAAATAGTTACATAGAGTCTAACTGATTAGTAGCCATCAGTACTGATTTTGTGATAACAGTCACTTTCGTTCCTTTTCGACTCCCTAAAAGAAAAGTTCCATCTGAGCACTTGTCGCTTCAGGCTCATTAAAAATCGAAGGTGAATAGAGTCACCTTTAGCTTTTTATTGACTCTTAAAAATTGAAAAAGCAAGTTGTGTCAAAGTGCCATAAAATTTATTTAATTCGGAATAACATTTTCCCCTTTTAAATTTTGAGTTGATCAAGTAATCCGCAATCGTGGAAGAAAGTCAATCAAAACCCCATCGTTCACAGAGAGTAGCGATTCAACCGTCTTTGAGTCTGGAAACAAAACCATTCCGGGCAAAATGGTCTCATTTAACTAGGTCTAAATCTCCTGGTTTATTTGAAACTTGTGTTTCAACATCATTAAAGACTCCAGTTACTTCGATTATTTCTGGTACATCTGCCTTTACAAAATAAGTTCTGCAGTTACAAGAGGACATTAAAACTGATCCAAGTGTAATGGTAAACACTTCTATCCCTGAACTAGCTCCATATAGGGCTGATTTAGAAGGTGTCACCCCTCCAGTATTTGTCGCTACATAAACTATACCTTCTTCGGCACCAGAAATATTTTACGGACCTGACAGTCTACCTCTTCCACTTGGACTGATTGCTATAGAAGATATTGTAGAGGATTTTCCATTCAGTACCCCATTGCATTTTGGAACTGGTATCCACCTATATGCTTCCACTATAGAAGTTATTTCTTTTAATCACCCTTCATCGCAAGTTCCTGTCGAATCGCTAGGAAATCTTTTGGATAGACTAAATATGTCTGAACAACCATCAACATCTAGGATTGTGTCATCTGATACAGTAGCAGCAGAGCCTCCCACTGCTACTCTGACAATGTTCGATGGTATACCATCTGTCCCAACTAGTTCTCAAGACGGAGTCCACCCAGGGACTGTTTCGATAGCATGGTCTGTTCCTATTTGTTCATTCAGAATATTATATGGAATTTCTAATGTTGAGACTCAGCAAATTGATCCTTCACATCAGTATCAATTTGGGTAGTCCAGTCTCCAAAGACCAATTTATCCTTTGAACAATGGATTGTCACCATATGGAGGGCAATATGCTTTTTCATTGTTCCCTCTGGGAGAACAACCATATGGGAGTTCACAACAAAATTCGGGTCAAATTGGAATTGCATCCAGTGGTTAGGTACGAATACTGCCTCAACAACCAAGATTTGTATATTCAATGCAACCAAATCAAGTTCTGTTGAGCATTCCCACTACACATGCTATTGTGATAGTGTCACAAGTACAAGCGTTGCCTGTTGTATGTCAACCTCAAGTCTCTCAGGTCGTAATACAACAACCTCTTGTCTCCATGGCTCAATCACAACCTCAGTTTAGTGCCTCCTTAACTGGAGTGACTCAGGCTCAGGGTACTATCACCCCTCATCTTGGTCAAATACCCAGTATTGGACAATAGCAAATGGTCCAACAACCATGGCTGGTATAATATCAACAACCACAATTCCAGCAAGCTTACTGAGGACCTGAGCAACAAAGCTTTACACGTAATGGGCAATCGTATTTTCAAAACAGTTACCAACAGTCATATTATAATGGTTATGCCCATCAACCTTATCAAAGTTATCAACATCAGATACATTATGCTAGTATGCAAAGACCTACTGCTCAGGCAATCCCATCTTATCCTGGGTATGCTTTGCCAAACCTGAATCAATAGTTGCCTTTTGTAGCAACTTTAGAATTACTGGATCTGATCTAGCTGACAAATGATCCAATTACTTACGCCCCTTGGTGGCCAATGATTCCTCATAAACTTCCCTCTGATATTCCTAAATTTAATGGAAATCTGGGTGAAGACCCATCAAATCACGTAATGACTTTTCATTTGTGGTGTTCATCTAACACCTTCAATGATGATTTGATTAGGCTTCACCTTTTTCAACGAATGCTAACTGGTTTGGTAGCGAAATGGTACATCGAATTCGCTAGAGCTTCATTCGATAACTTCAACACCCTCGCCACTACCGTTTTGACCCACTTTCAGCTACCCATAAGGTATGAAATAAGAATGGAGCTCCTTACCAATTTTAAACAGACAACATCCACTCACATATTTGATCATATTCATGAGTGGCGATGTCATCATCGCATGTTAAAGACATATGTTCTTGATCAACTTCTAGCTGAGTGGTTTATCAAGTCGTTATTACCTTCTATTACAGAAGATGTGGCCAAGGGAGGAGTTGTCACTGTAGAGCAAGTCATTGCTCGTTCACAATATCTAGACTTGATTTATGCTTAGTCTGGCACGCTCTATGAAAAAATTCTTGATACTCCTAGACCAGAATTTTCTGTTCCTTCCCCTCCTAAATCAAATAGGGACTCTCATGCCAGCGATGGCGTGATTGGAAAATCAAGTATGCAAACTGCAAAGGCTCCAACTGGTAAAGCACTTGCAGTTTCTAGTAAAAATAAAATTACAAATTTCTTGCCTCGAAGGTTAATGCCACGTCATCAGACAAAGGCAAAGAACCGAAGCAACCAGGGGGCAAGAAGAAATGGAAAAACAAAAAGAAGAAATAGGAAGATTTGACTCCTTAGGAACCTTCTGGAAACCCTACTGGGCGAAAAAAACCTAATCAACCATGTTTCATATGTGATGAGGACCATTATACGAGTGATTGTCCACATTGAGATGAGGTCACAAAGTTTTTGAAGACTTCAAGTACCTCGACGATATTGACTGATCTGTTTCCAAACCCGGAAACCAATCTGGTTGCTATCGATCATGCTTCCCCATCCCAAGTGCTTATGTTTTCCATTTCAAAACAATAAAATGATGCTTTGATATCGACGAAGAATAAAGATTATGGGAATCCGCAAATGTCCAACAATAAGGCTACATATCAACCTAGTAGTTTCACAACAACTTCATCAAAAGTTGTGCCACCCATCATTCCTGAACTAACAATAAAGATGCCAAAGGGAGTAGTAGATAAATTGACATTTAATCCTGGTGCTCGAGTAGCACATAATTATAATATAGTAGAGGATTTGGCTCAATCACCATCCGCTATGTCAACAATTGAAGTACTGCAAAATTGCCCCTCCCAAAAGCAATCTTTATTATTAGCAATAGGTGGGATTGACCCAATGGATTCCAATGTTGTGGCCTTTAACCACAAAGGATATGAACCTCAGTTACCGGCTCAACTCGATTTCCTTATATAGGTAAAATTCCACAACAAAACTATTCATCAAACAATCATTGATGAGGGGGAATCTACTTGTATTATGTCAATGAGTTGCTGGAAAACTTTAGGCTCACTACCCTTGTCGCGATCATCAATGACCTTAAAAGCATTCGATGGAAGAACATACATGCCATATGGGATTTTAAGTAACTTGCAAGTTGAATTGGGGGGCAAGATAGTAGAAATTGAAGTCAAAGTTATCGATGGAAACCTTGACTACAATATCTTACTGGGAAGGCCCTGGATTTATGCTATGGCCGCTGTTGTGTCAACATATTTTAGAAAGATTGCATTTCCCTTCCAAGGAAGAATTACAATTGTTGACCAACTAAACCTTTTCCCCAATAGCTCACAAGATACGGGAAGCATTCCAATGATCCATGGAAGCTCTCAATCACTTCAAAATGTCAGAATAGGCCTCCTAAAAGACCCAGCCTTGATGGGTACTTCTACCCTCCTGCCTCCAAGTAATCTAGCGGAAGTTGAAATGGTAGAAACCTGTAATATGGTATATTCTACATCAGCAAAGATTAAGAATATTTCCCAACATTTTGTTAGCATGGATCATCGCCAGGTATTTCCTCCAAGCCCCATATAAATTTTGTAGCAATCAATTTTCTTGGCTTGGGTGGTAAATCCAAATCAACACTCATCAAGTGTTTGGATAGATAGGTCTCTAGAATATGGCACCTTTTCAGATCCTTGGTCACGTATACATTCTACATACGAAGGAATCATTCAGTCAATGATGATAGGAGAGGCACCATGGGAAGATTACCACCATCATTCCCATCTTCAAGATAACAACGAAGATTATTCCAGAGACCTTGATCATATTTCAGTTTTTGATTTTTTATCAAATACTATAAATACGGTGGATTGCAAACGAATTCTGTCCAATATTGAAGAAACTATCGCCATAAATATCTCGATCAAACCTAATGTTGTAGAGAATATTCATGCTAACAAATCTTGTTCTTCTTCAGAACTGGAAATATACTCCGCTCTCTTTTGCAAATTCAGAGATGTCTTTGCATGGTCATATGAGGAAATGCTAGGCATTGACTCGAGCATCATTGAACATGAAATCAAGATGTATCCGGATGTCAAACCAGTAAAATAGAGGCTTCGACAGGTTCACCCAAATAAAGTCATTTCCATCAAGGCAAAAGTTGAAAAACTTTTACATGCTGGTTTCATTTACCCTGTTCCTCTAACTGATTGGGTATCGAATATTGTTCCTGTCATGAAAAAGCAAGGAAAGATTAGAGTGTGCATTGATTACAGGGATGTAAATCAAGATTTTCCAAAGGACAACTACCCTACACCCTTCACCGACTAGATAATTGATGAATGCACTGGATGCGAAATCTTTTCATTCATGGATGGCTTTTCTGGATACAATCAAATAAACATCCACCCATAGGACCAGTCGAAGACTACATTTATATGTCTGTGGGGCACATTCATGTACCGTAAACTACCTTTCAGTTTAAAGAATGCAGGGGTAAATTTTCAGAGGGAAATGAACTACGCCTTCCACGACATCAAACACATCGTTCAACCATATCTCGACGATCTATCGGCTCATTCGCGAAAGCAGACTGATCATCCACAACATTTGAGAGCTATATTTTCACATTGTCGACACTACAAAATATGACTCAATCCACACAAGTGTGTGTTTTGTGTCGGTTCTGGTTGTTTACTTGGTTTCGTAGGTTCTAAGGATGGAATTCGACTTGACCCATGTAAGGTTCAAGCAATCATCGACATGCCTCCACCTTCAAATTTTCTTTAGATTTAGAAACTCCAAGGGAAAGAAAACTTTCTAAGGAGGTTCATTCCAACTTATGCCAAACTTGCTAAAGGTTCTACGCGTCTTTTGAAAAAATAAATTCCCTTCAACTGGGATCAGGTTGCGCAAGCTTCCTTTGATGCTTTAAAGGAATCCCTAATAAAAGCATCATTAATGTACGCTCTTGACTATCTAAAAGACTTTAACCTGTATTTAGCCGCAATAGATACAACCATCACAATGGTTTTAGTACATGAAGACAATGGAATTGAACATCCTATCTATTATTTAAGTCGAAACTTAAATGATACAGAAAGAAAGTACTCCTATGTTGAAAAGCTGGCTTTAGCAGCTATTCAAGCAGTACAGAGATTTCGACATTATATCCTCTTTTTCAAAACTACCATTTTGTTAGATTGTAACCCTATGACTTACATTTTTTCACGTCAATTACTAGGGGGCAAATATTCAAAATGGATAGCCATTTTGCAAGAGTTTGATCTGGAATTCACAAAATCCAAATCAAAGAAATCTCTAGTTTTTGCGGAGTTACTATGCGACCTCACATCGTCATCTAACGATTCAACATCTAAAGCATCAATCATGGATGAAACCTTGTTTCTGATATTGTCAAGCGATCCATGGTCTGGAGATATACTGATCTATCTCCAAACCCAAACATATAGGCCTAATACCTCTTGGTCCGAACAACGACGTACTTGATACCAAGCAAAAGACTACATGATCGTTGATGATACACTTTACTGTCGAGGTATCGATACAGTTCTGCGAAGGTGCCTCATGTATAAGGAGGCCGAAAAAGTCCTGAATGATTTTCATTCAGGTGTGTGTGGGGGATGTCAATCTAGTTATGCTATGGCACAAAAGATCTTACAAATTCAAATATTGCATAATTGCAGTAAGAAGTTGCCATGCTTATCAGATTTTTGACCACAAAACGAGATTACCACACACAGCACTGCATCCAGTAGCTGCTGTTGGGTCATTTGCCAAATGAGGCATAGATTTCATGACATGTAACCCCACCTCAGCCTGGGGGCATGGGTATATCATAGTCGTAGTTGACTATTTTATAAAATGCGCCAAGGCGATGCCTATATTAAACAACAACGGTGAAACAGTTGCTTTTTTCTTTTTCAGTCATGTAGTCTCTAGATTCGATGTTCCATAGGCTATAGTCACAAATCATGGATCATATTTTCACAATCACATGATGGTTGAATTAACTACCAAATTAGGACTGTCCCACGACAGTTCTACTCCATATTATCCACAATCTAACAGACAAGTTGAGGCCATTAACAAAGCCCTGAAGCACATGACGCAAAAGATGATTGGAGTCCACAAACGGAATTGGCACTTAATCCTGTACTCAACTTTGTGGGCATATAGGACATTAGTGAGAAATGTGACTAGATTTACACCCTTTCAGTTGGTGTATGGCCTGGAAGCTGCCTTACCGATTTAGTCTGAAATTTCATCTCTCAAGCTCGCAGTCGATCTACTTCCCGAAACTTTGGAGGAAGAGGCTTGTTTCTTGGAACTAGTCCAATTGGATGAAACCTATCGTGATTCCACTTTGGCTAATGAATCTCATAAGAAATGTGTCAAAGCGCAATTTGACAAAAGTTTCAAACCTTGTGTCTTCTCAGAAAGTGACTTGGTCTTGCTTTACAATTAGGACTCCGATAAATTGGGAGTAGGTAAGTTTGAACCATTGTGGATGGGCCCCTACATTGTTAAAAGAGTATTAGAAAAAGAAGCCTATTAGCTAGTAGATTACGATGGGATTCCACTGTCGCAATCCCAGAACAGGTTGTATCTTAAGCGTTACTATGCTCAATTAAGTGTAGTGATCTCTTTATATGCTTTTGTTACATTTTTGTTTTCATCAAGAGTTATCATTTTGGTTAGGTAATCCACTTTATAGTTGTTTCAAATGTCAAACCTATTGGAAGCATTCATTGGATACGCCGACAGAGCTAGTCGTAGTACGCGGAACCTATCTTCTGTAGCCTGGGCCATTTTTGATCCACGCGATGAGTTAGTGAGTATCAGAGGGATATGTATTGGTCGATCAACAAACAACATTGTTGAGTACAATGTGTTGATGAAGCTTCTCTCTGATGCCATCGCACATGGCATACGCCGACTTGTTGTCAGGCTAGATTCACAACTTGTCATCCTACAACTTACTGGCATCTATTCCGTTCGGAATCCAGCTATCTATCGTATGTTCCTAAGGGTCGGGATTTTGGAAAGACAATTTGATTCTATTCAATATCAACAAATTTCCATAAACTTAAACACATTAACTGTTTCATTAGCAAATTATGTGTTAGATAGACATTTGTAGCATTTATAAAGGAAAAAGCATTTCAATTAACATTTGCATCAGGATCAGATAACTTAACCCAAATAAAGCTCTAAAAATCGAAAATATATATAACTATTTATAGTTTTTACAAAATGTTCTATGTCCAGGAAAAAATCGGTCATACGACCCAAAAACTCAAAAATACAGAAAAGAACCCTAAAATAATGGTGTTGGTGATAGAAAGTCACCGCCTGTATGATCATACGTAGGAGCCTAGTCCATCGACTTGGCACGCCAGTGGTATGGCACTCTAATCTTAGAGGTAACTCATCGGTCCTCACATCTTGAATACCAAGGGTGAGACCCTCGATCTGATCTTGCAATAATGCAAGGGTCTTCGCTATGTCCAGATCGCGAAGGACAACCCTCCCTACAACATCTCTTACTGGAATAACAGTTGCTGCCCTTAGGCGTACTACTGGTCGTATTGGCTCAAAATATGCACATATATGAGTTTGGTTAGTCTTGATAACATTTAAAAAACACAAGAACATTATACAAGCAATAAACAAAGATATGGTCAGATTATTTTACCCAAAACACCCCACTGCTCACTAGCCGATAGCACCAAATCTGGGTCGCCTCAGAAATCCAACCCAACATCTGCACATATATGATTTTGATTAGTCTTGATAACAATTAAAAAACTCAAGAACATTATAAACGCAATAAACAAAGATATGGTCAGATCATTTTACCCAAAACACCCCACTTCTCACCAGCCGATAGCACCAAATTTGGGTCACCTTGAAAATCCATCCCAACATATGGATACTCGGCGAAGACCATCTCCTAATGGTTGAACCACTCAAAGAAGGCATTAGAGAACAAAATCTATGACTAGCCAGCATTTCTGGCCATGAGGTCAACCCATCTCTGCATCTGTGGTGCCCTCGGTGCTCGCAATCCTAGTGAAATGTACTGTGGCTGCATCAATGGAATCCTCTCCAAGGTGAAAATTGTCGGAATGGAACCATAACCAAAGTTCTTAGATCTTCCATTCTTCACCTTGGAAAGTTGTTCTTTTATAACCATAAGTACTGCCTCACACCAGTTGAATACCTTTGGTTCCAGGCATTCCAAGACGTACTACATATATGATTTGTTGGCCAAATGAAGAGCCGTGCTACCAGCCAATCTACCAAAGGTGAATAAAATAGTCCTCAAGGACTGGTCAGTGACATCTCGAATACTAATATTTCCATCCTTGCTCGGTTGAGATCCATCTCTACAAAACTGGTGAATATAGTCCCTCAAAGATTCACCCCCATGGGCAGATCCTGATAGTGAGAGAGGGGCACTACGCCTCGATAACCCAGTCAAAAGGTAGATATCGTCAACTGTCAAAGGAATGGATTTGCCTCTAATTTGGAACACCTGGTTGATCAGACCCTATGCATCAAGAAGATATTGCAACAAATTGATTTGTTGCCTCATGCTAGATATGCGGAAGAATTTGAGCAAGCCACAGTTTCGCAATGCAGTAACCGTACCCAGATCATGTAAGGAAATCATGTCGTCTTCTTCATGCTCGCATTCACGCCATGTAATTACCATCTTGATCTGATGAATCTTTGAAACACAAACAAAAGATAAACTAGGATCTTGATTTGAAAAAAAATAGGAAAACATTTCATGAAAAACACGACACATACTTTCCCTTCTGCACACATCACACCCTACCTGTGTACAGGGTGAGATGCATATTGACTGGCCAATGGCCAGCTCAGTATGCATCGCACTTTTTGATGTAGACTAGGTGTGATGGAGAGAGAATGAATTCTTCAAACCCCTAGGGCCCAGAAGAACAAGAAAACTTGCTTAGAATCGCAAAAGGATGGAATGCAATTGAAGAGCTCAGGGTCAACTCCTACCTGGTCTTGACGGCGCAGAAGATAGTCCATCGGATCTACCGAAGTCAGCTAATGAAATTTGAGGGGGGAAACACATCCACAACACCAACAATCCAAAATTTGAATGAAATGGTAAAAATGAGAGGTAAAACTGCTTTTATGTCACTATTCACGTAATTCAAGTAAAATGTTAGTTTTTAACTCATTTTTCAAGCACGTATTTGTATTTCTAATCAATTTGATGGAGTAATTGAAGAAGTTGTACGACCGTTGAAAGAATATAGTGTTAATGGTGAATTGAAA